>OMLP01045711.1:0-16260 GCA_900302685.1 Spondyliosoma cantharus
GAGCGGACACTGAGGAACCAGCGGCAGCGGCACAGCGGGTCCGCAGCGGCGGCTCAGACGAGGAAGGATCCACGGTACCTGCAACACGGCCACAACTGTCACTGAGGGGCTTCTCAACTTTTACACACGTCTTAAGCTCTCGACGGCAAGTCCAACTTATCTCTAACTTGCATTTCCCCGGTGTCGATGGGATCGTAGCGACTTTGTCCTGCTTCTGTGTTCTCCCGGTACGTCTGTCCGGCTGAGCCATCTGCCTCCGGCGTAAATCTGGCGCACTGTCCCGAGGTGGCTCATAGAGAGCCTCGTTAATACTTCACAGCCGAGCCAGTGGAGGTTAACATGGGGGCAAAGCAGAGCAGCCCGACCGCTAATCCAGCTGCTAACGGACGGACCAGAGCCTACTCCGGCTCGGACCTGCCCTCCAGCACGTCCAACAGTAACGGCAGTAACGTTAGCAGGACTAACGCCGGGGGTCTGAGGTATCATGCATACAGTGCGTCCGGAGCCTCCGGAGCCACGTCCAGCACCAGCCAGCACCTCGGAGCAAGGGCCAGGTCTGTAGGGGGCTCAGGAGGCTCTGGGACCAGACTTCCGTCCGGCATCAACATTCCGAACAGCAGCGGAGTCTACAGCTCCCAGGAGTCTGGCGGCAGCAGCCCGGAGGAGGCGGTGGACAGGGAGCGCTCAGGCGGAGGGCACGAAGGTCCCCGGCTCGTGATAGGATCACTACCAGCACACCTCTCGCCCCAGCTGTTCGGAGGTAAGAGGGCAGAGCTGCTCTGACACCACGGCGGAGGATGGAGGGCAGCTTTACCACAATGTTAGTGGGCTCATACATACAATAGGGTTTATATTCATTATACAAGCGTGCACTATGTTCAAACGCTGTATCCATACACTGAATATGATATCTAACTGATTCCACAGCAGTAGAGTGAGCACTGTGTTCAGAAGAGTTCTGATGTCATCAGAAGACGATGGTGTCATGTGACAGCCTTTAAACATCTGAAGCAATATTGTGAACGAATAAAACCAGGAGCAAAGCTTTGCTGGAATTTGTTGCTGGGATTTTAGACTGCTGAGATCATGAACCACCTCAGGAACAAAATCAAAATGTATATCATGTATAGAACACTGAACTTAAAGCTGCAGTCTGGAGTTTTGAGAAAAAAGTGGACTTAGTCAGAAAATGTGAATGACACAGCTCCCAGGTCCCTCCTTCTTCCTCTCTGCTGCTGCAGCCCTGCCTTCAAAGCCCCTCCCACAGAGAAGCCTGCTGTGCATGAGCAGACTTGTTACCACGGTAACAGAGGACGCCAGATAACCAAGATTGTAGGTGCAGTTACCAGCTATAATCATTATACCCCGCGCTACATTTTTTTCTCTGAAGCATGAGTAACATTATTTCTCTAAACCAACTCAACCACTTCAGAGCGTCCTGAACACAAACTAACGTTATTATAACTGCCCGGTCACTTGAAAGACACTTTTGCCAACCAGTAGCCAGAAACACAAAGCTAAACACCAGAGTTAGCATACAAGCTAACAAGCTAGATCTAGCAACAAGATATGTAACTCGACTGCAACATCGTACCGCCATATGCGCTATTGCGAGTATGACTGTAACCTCCGCCACCGTAGCCTTTTGGTTAAAATATCGAATTAAACATATCAAGCAGGGCGCCTTACTTGTCCAGCAGAAAAGCAGCTAACTCTGCGTCGCTCTTGAGCCCTTACAAATCCTGCAGCACTCTCCACCTATGAAATGATGCTCCGATATTTATCCTTGTTTTCTCTCTGGCTCGGTCCAATTCTTTCTTTTTACTAGGGCTGTAATCAACCAAAGAAATCCTTGGTCGTTTATTTGCTTTAGATTAAATCGTTTTTGACCCTATTATTTTGCACTGAAATTTATCAATTAAAATTAATTAATTAATAAACACACTCGAGTCTGTTGGCTCTGACACCGTTTTGCATCACGTGCATCTGCGCAATATCATAGATGATTTCCGAAAAAATATATTATGTCAACTAGTGATATCAGCACAAGAACTGTTGAGGAATATTTACACAATTGTTTTTGTCATAATTGACAAACACTATCATTTTGCTCCGTGCGTGTCCTCGTACAGAGCCAGACTGAACACAGGAGCTCAGCTTCGTGGCTGAGACACGAACTAGGGGATGCTGCCGTTGCGGGCGGGTGCAACAGGCTGCAATTATAAAACGATTATTAGACTAAAACATTGAAATATGCCAATTCTGATATGTTCATATACTTAAAACGGACGGAGCAACCTAACGCAGAGAAGTCAGCTTACCGTTTTTAGGTGATATGCCATGTTTGTAGTCGATATACAAACTGTTGTTTGAAAACTTTGCATTCAACTTTTTTTTCATTTTCTATTTTTATAAAATGCTGCCACACTGCTGATGTCTTTGACATGGTAGAATAGGAATGACTGTAAACGAAACGCTTGAAAATAAATAAATATTTAACAAACCACTGGACCTAGGCCTTCTACTATGTTCTTCTTCCATCTTCCATCTGTTTGTGTGTAGTGGGTTGGGCTAATCCAAAATAGTGAAAACAAGGGGGGTGTTCTGAAGACACACTGTTACCTTTGAAACAGGGGTGCTCTGAAAACACCCACAATAGCACTTGGTACTTTCCTCCTGATCAAATATTCCATATGCAGGACACACAGCATTGGGATGGAGAGGACCAGCTGTGTGTTTACGTACTGCCATAGCAGCATGTAATTAACACCCCAAAAATCGACCAATCAGAATTTTGGGTTTTTCCATTGTCAGTCTTCTTATTTCTTCTCTTTGACGTGGGCAATGGTGGGGCATTTTTCAGCTCTGTTGTTGTTGTTGTCTGTTCTCCACCATTGTTTACAGTTTGAGCTTGAAAGTATCTGACCAGGTAAGAGCAGGCACTGCGCCTTCGCGGGGGAGGGGCACTGCCCAATATACGCTGTGTGAAGGAGGGGGGATGCCAGCAGCGTATGCACTAGAGTGATTGGCACTTCTCAGACACTCTCCTTGGCTCTGATTGGTTTTATTCTACCGGGAGCGGTGGATTCTTGCAAATCAAATTAGGGCCACTAGACATTGGATTTTTACACAGCTGACCTGTATCTTATTCTACTGTCAGATCATAATGACAATTTTAGCAAATATTACAAAAAAATAGTTACAGATTACAGCTTTAAAGTGAAACTCTCGCCAAAATGCAACCTAGGCTTTTTTTGTGAATGTATATGAGTCAAACCTTAGTGTAAAAGCATAATTATGACGAAAGATTTACCGTATTTTGGTTTTCGGGTCAAACTCATTTTCAATGGGAATGCAAGGGGCATTTTTACGCTAGCGTCAAAATCGCTTTTTTAAGAAGCCTCGATACAACATGAAACTTTGCTCGTAGTATCACCAGGGTCTCTACACATGAAAACGAGCATTGAGAACATTGTTTGTGTACAGAGTTTACTAAAAAGAAAGTTTTTGAACAACTCACGTTAGCATTAGCTTGTTCCGCTCTCAGCCGTCCTGCCAGTGGAGAAGTATCAATCTCCGAATGCCACTTGACATGGATGACAGTTAAGGTGGACCACTACTGGGCACCATTTAGCTCAGTGGGTAGAGCGAGCAGGTCCCATGTACAGAGGCTTTGTTTGCCCTGGATTCGAGTCCCGGCATAGGGCCCTTTGCTCCGTGTCACTCCCCCTCTCTCTCAACCTGTTTCCTGTTATTTCTTCAGCTGTTCTGTCAATAAAGCCAAAGGCCAAAAAAAATATACTTAAAAAAAAAAGGTGGACCGCTACTGCGATATCTCACATGAATTTTCCGGCTTTTGATTTTAGTATTGGATTCACTAGGAAATACTAAAATCTCTGTTTATTTGTGGTCTAGAAATAATCTCATTTGAAAATACTGAGCCTTAAAGAGTGGAATCAACCAATAAGATTGTTTTTTATAAAGTTGTACAATGTAAACTCCCAACGGTTGTTAAGCCTCAGATGGTACATTGTCTTGTTATAGGGTGAATGTCTCAGCGACTCTGCCCCATCACTTGTTTCTGGCAGTAGCACAAAGTGGCAATCCATTTATGTTTCTACATGTTGCATTAAAGGAGACATTCACCATGTTTTATGTGGATGTCTCCATCAGTGTTGATGGTACATGTAGTAATACAATCCCCAGTGCATGGGGTCTTGAAAGAGAAAGTTGGGTTATTAGAGTTTTCCTGCTTGCAGAGCCTGTCGACATGTACAAGGATGCATTGTATGCAACCTCATGACACTCCACTCTGTAATACGTCCCAAAACAGGCTCTTCGAGATGGGCGTTTCAGACGGGGCTGTGTACAAAAAGGCATCTGAAAAGAGTTAGCTACATCATTGCCAGTAAAGAAGAAGAGAAAGAATGTGACAAGATCATTATATAATACTACACTGTCTATATATTTGTTTGTATTAGGTAGTGTTGTGTAAAACACAATATTCTTTAGATCTTAGTCTAGTGAGAAACATATAAATTCATAACATTGTTCACAATAAATCTTTTTAGTATTTTTAGTTAAGTTTTAATTTACCTGTACTTATTGTATGTCTGCCTACCTGCTATTGTGACGAGTGAATTTCTCAGACGCGGGATAAATAAAAGTCTAAAGTCTAAGTCTAATAAAATCTGTGAAGACGTGTTGTAAAACTTTCAGTGAATACAATGGAAATGATAATACGGAAGATGGATGAGTGATCGTCACAGCCTATCCTTCAGGTCAAATTTCAAGCAACACTAAATGAAACAAGGAGAAATGTGCATCAATGTGGGATCACCACCTGATGGCTCTGTGTATTATCTTGTGCAGGGTTTCCCCCAGAAAACTTGCTAAGCCTGGTGGTAGGTTGGAAGGGCGGCCCACCAGCGGCAAAGCATGTGTTTGTTTGTGTGACAGGGGCCTGACGCAGGCCAGCAACTGACTGATGGCAGTGCCCTATAGGTAACAGATTCATGATGTAGTAGAATTTAGAGTGGTTCCATACTGCCTTAAATCAATGTTAAAAGTTGACTGGAAATTTGAAAAAATGACTGTAATAATAATGTAACTATTTTATGGGACCTATAATTGGTCCTCTCATCAATCTAAAAAAAGGGAGTAATATGACACATTTATAGTATTTTGAAAACTTTGTCAACATCACAAAATATACATTTTAATAATTTACCTGAAGTTTAGAGAAGTAATCACAGCCCAGCAGCTTGGCAAAATCCAGCAAGGCTCCATAATTTGTATGGTGGGCAATTTCGTGCTTTAGGAGCCAGTAAAGGCATTTAAAACCACCAATTATGGCTTCATGCTCCATGTTAATCACTGGCTCGAATGCTGCAGTGACTGACAAGCCTACAACATGAAAACAGTGCAAGCTAACTATTGGATATTTCATAATATATATTTCATTATAATCCTTGACATATATTTACATTTGAAACAAAGTGGCATTCTGCTTGCTGCCATATTGATGCTGGTGCGATGGTGGAGAGACCCAACATGAGCGTTTAGCACATCTTGCCTGTAAGTAGTGCAAGGAGCTTCAATAAAAGCTCTGGTCGAGGAACCCTGTGTTGCCTGCTGCCGGTGGCTGGGACAGACTCAGCAAAACATACCTAAAACCAAAACTTTGACTTTATCAAAACAGCTACCACCATACCTTATCTAACGCTGAATTTAATAGTGGCGTTTTAATACTAAATCACTGTGAAATTAGCGCACTTAATATTGTTAATATTATCACGTATTGCAAAACAAACAAAATAAAACTTACTATGATTGGTCAGGTTCAGCCACCCACTGAATTTCAGGTCCACCAACTAATTTTGATTAAATCCACTGGTTATATGTTTCCCATCGCGGCACGGAGAAGGCTACTCTGTCACTGCAGCGCATGACGAGCTAGCATCCATGCTAGCTGCCTCATCGACATGTGGCTCAGTCAATGTCGCGTCGTGTCACGCTTATAATACACTGGGGGAAACCCTGATCTTGTGGTATTAATAATGATTTAAAATAACGAGCAGAAGAACAGGACTCAACATGTAGCTCGCTAACATCGCCACAGCTGTGAGTTTGAGGAATATTATATGATAAGTGTGTTATCTGTGGTCTGTCTGCTGAGAATAAGTGCCTCATGAAAATAATATTTTTTTAAAAATCTCATTTTAAAAACAAATGACATTCATTAAATCAAGTCATTTGATGTTTTCAGAGTCCCTCAGGGAAGCTGAGGTGGATCGGTCTGTTAGCTCTCAGAGGCTGTGAGCAGTTTCTAATTCTCTGTTACGGTTTGAAGGTTGATTTCCTCTACTCTCCTTCTCTGGAGCTGGTTGGGTGGTCACTTCTTAATGTGACCTGTCTGCCTACTAAAGATTTCTCTTGTACAGCTTTGGTCTCCTCATACTGACAGCTAAAGAACAGACGTTCAACACCTTCTTTCAGGGTTCAAGTGCTTTGAATGAAGTGGCTTTGTGTTTATTCATTATAATAAGCTTAAGTGTGTGCTTTTTCACAGGCCTACACACAAACAGCTGTTGCATATTGAGATGGTAAACTGTACTCCTACATATTTTCTGAATGTTGTTGTAAGTTACAACTTTTTTTCATTGTTTTCCCCATTTGTTGTGATTATATTCTCTGGGAAACTGGAAATATATATGTATATATACATACACATATTATACATACCCTGACGCGAAGCGGGACTTATTTTCCCGATAATGACTGCCATTCTATACATTATCCCGCTTATTACACGGCTACTTGCCATCACTAAAAAAAACATGGCACAGTGTGTCTTTTTACAATTTATTTGTTACCATTCATAGTGTTTTTCAGCAGAGAAATAAAGTTTGCCAAACCGATGACAAAGCCGTTGAACAGACCATTCTTTAGAACACAGCTGGTGAATCGTCCGCTGAAATTCAAGTCCTCTAACCAGTCTTTCAAAACTGACTTGGCCCATACCGTACTTCTTTTTTTGTGTTCAGTTCATGTCGATCCTCTTTTATTTCATCAGCGTCTCTGTCATCCAAAACTTTGTGTAATAATGAGAAATAGCCTCCTGTTTCTGAGAGTTACATCCTCATATGCGTTGACATCTCATCCTGTTTGGTTTTTATAAATCGTATTTCTATATCTAAATGCATGCGTCACAGGTTCTGTTTATTCTACATTGCTATATTTCTAACCATGTGTCTCCCCAAACATGCTGAAAAACAAACATTCATTGTTGCTGGGTATCACTGCCCAAGCCTGTAGCCACTAGTTTGCTGGCCTCAGATGACAACATTTTCACTCATGGTCATATTTCTTCTCTGCCCTGCTGGTCTTGTTTTTGTCCAGTTTATCTTAATCCTGACGAAGGTCTCTAGCACACCTCTACGGAAGGCAGGTGTAAAACTTTCATGTAAGGCACATGCGCTGCATCAGGCCGATTGTCGGCGACAGTATCACACAAAAACTATTTCGACCTATCACGCCCACTGGGTACCCAGAGGTGGAGACTAGAAATCCCAATGAAATGGCCTGTAACTGTTCACGGAAGGATGCCAAATTTTACAGTGCCGCTCAAATAGCACAAGTTTAAGTAAAAGTAAATTATACACATATGTTGTATACTAGGGGCTGACTATTGTCAGCCTGGTTGATTATTTTGAATGATATAACTATATTGATTATCGGAATCAGTGTTGTATCTAACTGCCAATATAATCAAATATATGAATATTCACTTTTGGCTCTGATGCAGCTTGCTATTTGCAAAGTAACTAGTAATTAAAGTTATCAAATGAATGTAGTGGAGTGAAAAGTACAATATTTGGCTAAGGGTAAGGTATAAAGTAGCAGAAAATGGCAATACTTCAGTAAATAAGTAAATAATAAGTACCTCAAAATTGTACTTGAGTGCAGTACTTGAGTAAATGTACTTGGTTACATTCCACTGATTGACATGACCTCAGTGTGACAGCTGTGGTTCTGAAGCAAAGTCATAGGAATGGGTAATGCTCAAACTATCAGTCGATTAATTGATCAGGCAATCGACAGACATTTATTTGACATTTGATTTTCACAAATCTGAAAATGTCAAGCAACTTGAAGACACCAATTTGGGCTCTGAGAATATGTGTTTGGGATTTTGTAAACCATCTTTAGTCAGTTTTTTACCAAAATATGACAAACTTCTCCATGCACTAAATACAATTCAGCCATGAGTTGAAAAAATATTTAGTTACTTAAGTAAGAATATGTGATCAAAAAATTAATTGGCAAGCCTAAGATTCTGACAAAGCATATTCAACTTGATCCTAGTCAAAAAGAACTGAGGTTCAATAACCAGAGTCTCAGTGAAGCAGAGTAGTGTTGATACGATAAGAGCCTAGACACAGGTGGGTTCACAATGTGTGTACACATGTTTCCATGAACGCAGTAATGGCATATTTTAGCTGCAAAACTAAATTCTGTAGTTGTTAACTTGACAGGATTTCTTGAGAGATATCTATTCTCGTTAAACCTCCAACTTGGCTTTCTTTGGCAAAAGGCTTTTCTCCAAAGTATGTGAGGACTTTGTTCCTCACTTGGCCGTTAAGATCTTCAGCTTCTCCCTCTCCATTCTCTTCTTCACTGCTGGAGTCGGGTCGAGTAAGGCGACAGGAGTTGTAGATCCAGCATCTGTGGTTATGGTCGAGGTGGAGTTGGCAGTGGTACTGGTACTTTTTTGGTCACAGACACTGTCGACTGCTAATCTGCCTCACCTTCTCATTCTGAGTGCCTGTGTTCGCAATTTGGCTTGCACATTAAAGACCTGCACGGGTGTCAGAATCAGAAAGACCAATAGTTTTTTCAGTGCTTGAGTGCTTGAGTGCAGAATTGATGGCCGGTTGGAACATGTGGCCAGTGCAGCATGCAGAAGCTCACCCATGCTTCCCCTCCAGTATGTTTGCTGCAGCCAGGAGATTGGCACCATTGTAATGCACAATGGCTTTAAATTTGCTAGGAGGAATTTTAAATCAGGCTGCTACCTCCTCCAACCACTCTGTGATGTTGGTTGATTGATTCCATGTTCCAAACGCCTCTAATGTAGTGGCATGTAATGCCAAGGTAGGCTTCAGTGACTTCACTTGCCCCTACATAAATACTAATTTTGTAATTTTGCTGTTTGTGGCTTTTATGGCACTCCTCACTCTCTAGAATGTCATCTGGTACATCCTCTCCATCAGTTTAGTGAAATGGGTCCTTGAGGAAGGAGTGTGACCAGGGTTGAGCATGTGGATAATTTTTCTGAATCCTTCATCCTCCACCACTTATATTGGCCTAATGACAGTTACCAGCATACTGAGGATACCATCAGTCAGAACAGATGCTTGCTGTGGTGTGCATGGGGCATCCTTCCTCAGAGTGTCGTTACCCATGTTGAGTTTTTTCTTTCTGAAGCGAGAGAGGCAATATTATATAAAATCATGATGAATACTAGCAGCAATTCACGTGAAACTCATTTAAATTAAAACATGCCTTGTTGCTTTAGTTGATATTTGCTGATGTAAAGGGCAAATGCAGATAAGACACAAAGAGCTGTGATCCAGCAGCAGTCTATGTTCTGCCTGCTACAGACTGAGGGACAGTGAGTGACAGTCAGCTGAGAGTTGTTCATGTTATATTTGATGACAGTTTATTTAGTTTTCTGCTCTTATTGTCACTTTGTATGCAGTACTACTATTTTGTGTTTTGAGCTACTAGCTGCACTAGTCTTTGCAGAAGTATGTTTATATTTGATTTTCTCTCCAACATTAAAAAAGCACTTGCTTTGGCAATATGTGCGACATAATGGCAGTAAAGCCATTATGTTGTGTTTCCCACATATTCATTTATTTGTGGTGGTCCGCCACAACATCAGCATTGGCCGCCACATATTGATTTTCTATTTTTGGAACGCTGCGTGTTTGCGTGTCCCGTTCTCACTCACTCAAGACAGCTCACCCATCAGTGAATAGCATGATGTTATATACTACCAACGAAGAAGAGGAAGAGCACTAGGCCTTGGAGCCAGTGTTTGTGGTGACCAAGCTGTGTCATTACAACGTCATGCGATGCACTGGAGACTTTTTCCCAAAAGCTTGTGAGAGACGCGTCTGTAAAACAGTAGTAAAAGCCTCACAACCCCGCAAAATGACTCGTTTTACTGTCAGAAATTTGGGCAATTTGGTCCAATAAAATTTGGAAAATCTATAAGAGCCGCCCGATTACATTTTATCGGTGACATTTGCCGGTGACAGACACTGTTTTTCGGGCAGAAATGTGACGAAGAGTCGGTAGGACAGACAGGAGGACGGACGCTGCTCCACGTACAACTGCGGTATTTGTTTTCCTCATATAAGTTACCAAAGACTGTTACAGTTACTACATTACTTTTGTTTGGTCATCTAACGTTAAATTAATCATTAGATTAGTCAACTAATCGAAAAAATAAACGCTAAATTAATCGTTTGAAAAAATAATCGCTTGGGACAGCTCTAAACAAGACAAGTTAACCTATTAGCTGACATTAGCGTTCAATCATTTCCATCTCACATTACCGTTTGATCTCATCCAGTGCATTTCACTGAGGCTTAAATAAATGTGTCTGAGCAGTGATATTTTAGAATTGATTTATGCCTTTACTATTGTGTTGTGTAAAACTATCAAATGGTAATTTTAGCCAGGATGTGGCAACGTTAGCTAACAGAACTAAATGGTTATCAAATATGTTGTTTTACCTTGAAATAAGGCCTAATGTCCCTCCAGTTTCCACTATTCATTGTCTTACAAAGAGGGCTGCTGTGTTTTTAACCTGTGTTACAGGTAATTTTGGGACATTCACAATTCATTTCTCATCACCTGTGTGTTGCTACAAGAATGTGTCGTCCTTTATTTGTGTTGCACTAACACTACATCAGAGTAATACAAAGTGCTTTACACAATGAGAACAATAAAAACAATACCTTTCACCCCCCATGATTATTTGAAATTTGAAAAGTGTGACTCATTGCTGTTATCAAGAAAAAGGATTCTTGTCTATACACTGAAAATGTCCAAAATTAAGATATCATAACATTGCTCCATGTGCACACTGCATTGTCTGTAAATGAAGAACCTGCATTTATCACTTGAATTAAAATTATAACTTGAGTTATAATTCATGTGAGCTGGCCATCATAACAGAGTCCATGTAGTCTGACTGTTTATTCTACTGTAGTCCATTAAAGATTTACACACACACACACACACACACACACACAGAGAACAGGAATATTTACGACCGCAAAATCACTACAAACTCAATGATATCTCAGTAGAAACAGACCTAAAATGTCAAGAAAATAAAATTCCTCACATCAAGATAGTACTAAGTGACATTTAGAAAGAGTGTAGTACACAGACACTCAGCACACTCAGTATCAGTCCTCCTCTCTCTGCTGATGTCATTAACTGCCTCCAGTTACCTATGGTAGATGGAGGAGGTGTTGGTTCGTCTCTATCAGCATCAAAGTTTACAAGAGTTTGCAAAATTTTAATATACTGGTAGATGACAAATTAAGCTTAACAGACTCTGTATGGACAGCTTTCATATTAAGGGCATGTTGTTTGTAGCATTTTGGTATTAGCCGGGCTAGCATACTGTGCCTGTGTAAAACCTTACCGCTCTCATCACCCTCAATCCAGATGCAACAGGCAGATATTTTCTAGTGCTGGGTATTGGCAAGGACTTCATGATAAGATACACATCATAATACGTGGGTCACGATAGGATTATATCACCACAACACACTGCGATACGATGCATATTGCGATATATTGTAATAATACACATAGATCACTAAAAATGGTAAAACAGAGCCGAAATACAAGTTGCGGTGTACGATCTGGATAGTCTTCACATTGTATTGATAATTCAGCGGACAAATTGAGCAAAAATAACTAAATAACTAATCACAATGAACTGAAATGTATGAGGAGTGCATAGTATTGTTATGAACAAAATTTAATAAAACTAAAATAGTAAAAGATAAACTGTTAACATATAGAAGTAGTCCAACTCAAATGTTGTTTGCAAGTGTCCACTATACTTAAGTACGTAACTTAAGGCCTCTCTGAAGTGAACATTGAAAAGACTCTCCTACACATGGATACAATAGCAAGTTTACTTTGACTCCAGTTTTTTTTTCAGGAACAGAATTTGATCAAGATGGTCTGGGGTAAGTGCAGTCCTCTATGCTGTTGTAATATCCGCCACAGTAGAGAAAACTCTCTCACCATTTGCTGCATCAGCTCCACTACTGGTTGTTTTTTTTACAAGCAACCATGAGAAAAACTCAAAGCCATTAACACCATCAACCACTGGAAATAATAATAGTGTCAATAACGCTGACAGAGATTTTCATGGCCCTGGTCGTCTGCTGGACAACAAGAGAGAGGGAAGGATTGCTACTGGCTGCCGTATTGTTTTGCAATTGTGCAGAGTCCAGTGGCTACTTTTATTATACTGTCGAAGGAAGGCAGAAGTACCTCAAGTAAAAAGTAAAAACAAATTGTATATGAATAATAAATTATGTATACATGCCATTTATTATTAACGGACATTGTTCAAGTAATTGTTTCTTTTTTGTTAGAGAATTTTGATAAATATCATACCGTGGACTATATATCATAATTATGTGTAATGTGATTTACATCCCTAGTTATTGAGTTTCCTGTGATTTTAAAAGGAGACTGTTTTTTTGTTTTTATATCCATTAACTGATCTTTTCAGTCCTGTTCCTAGGGTCCCCCTGCCTTATGTATCTGAGATGTTTCCCTGCCCCAACACACCTGATTCAAATGATCAGCTCCCCAACGACCCATTCATTTGAATCAGGTGTGTTGGAGCAGGGATACTCCTAATATACAACATACTATACTATACTGTACTATACTACTATAATATATATTTATCAGCAACTCCATAAAACACCACAAATGTTTCAAGAATTCTACAATAGCTACCGCCCTGTCAGCCCGGTGGAAACCACAGAAAATGATGCACTGAACACAACCTGTAAATCAACACTGCTGTGGAATAACCTGGGTTTACAACAAAACCATAAATCACCGAATTATACCACTAAAATTCAACACATAATCCAAAACCCTGCCTTCATACCTTTCACAATCGCTGTTGTTGGTACAATTACCACTATCACTATTACGTCTGCTACGCCTTTTTATTTGTACTTCTACTGATACTGTTGTTAGTAGTACCCGTGTCCATGTCATAGTTACCCGTAGGCCTCTGACATACAAATACATAAATCAACTGTACTACTTGCTACCTCCCACACCACCACACACATTTATATGGGTCATTCCATGCCAACTCACCCTGGGACTCACACTTCACATTATGGATTTTCTTGGAATGACATAATCAAGTTGCATTGAAACAACAGCAAGTCTGCGATGATTGAAAAGAAACAGGTTTGGGAGGATTACTGCAAGATGTATTGCAAAATAACCAGAATTATTTAAAAAGTGTGATCATAATGTATAATATTGTATTCCATTAAGCAGTTTGCCATGATAGTGACATTATGAAGCCCTGCTTACTTATCAGACAGATAAAAATAAACCTTGATGTCAACACAATACAAATTAAAAAAATAAATAAAACCACTGGATGTAACATTACAGCCAATGAAAATAGCAAAAAATAGCTTCTCTCTCTTTTTTAAATTCTCATTATTATTTATGTATCAATATACACAGTTCCAAGAACAATATAACCTATGTATGCCTCAAGACTGCCACAAAGGGTCTGAGTTGATCTCTGGATGTCTTCAAATGCTTGAATCAACCCTAATCATAGAATTAAAAAAACCTTAGAAAGGATATGCCCTGGCTTCATACCTGGGTAAGCAGTCCGTGTGCACAGGAAGATAATGTCTAGTCCAAAGTCTACGACATTATGTTTGGTTTGTTTGTAGAATTTCTGCCCCTGCTAGACTATAAACTGGAAGCTCATGATGTAAATGCTTTCCTGTTGTCAGTGAGTGATTTGAATCGATAAAGCTTCCCATAACAGAGTCTGGTAACGGCTCAGCAGTCTGCGTTTACCAAATTGATGCAGCTCTTAAAACTGATGATTTCATGGATGTGCTCATGGGGGAATGGGTCCAGACTGAGAAACTGGATATTAAGACATCAGTTTCCTTGCAAAAATGAATTATAGCTGGGTCAAAGGTTTAATAAATTAGTATTTAATGATGCACAGATCTGTAGATTCTCTAAAGTGCATTATGTATGTGTCTTTTTAAAACAATACCAACAGTTTTGATATAGGTCTGGAATAAGCATTTATTTGTAACAAAATGTTATCCATTCCATACAGTACACCCTGTACATTTGTATGACTTCAAGAAATCATGGATGGAAACAAAATGTGATGACATCAGGCAAAATCTTTACATGCTCACAAACCTGAGACAAGGTCTAATCTGCCACTTTAATTCAAATCACCTGTGCAGGTTTTCCATGCATGCACAGAGAGCATTTATGCCAGGCTGTTCCACTGACAGATACTGCTATACTACAGTAAATACCATGAACTGGTGGCTTTTTCTGTATTTTTTTTCTGGAAAAGAGTGACTCCTTGTTGGTACAGTAGCTGTTTCTAATGAACACTATACTTTTGTGTGAGCTGAGCTGACATGTCTTGGCACGGCTACATGTGCCAGTTAACATAGCAGACATGAGCTTACATGAATTAATTTGTTTTCAATCAAAGATTGGCACATTTCAGTGGCTACTGATTGTTCCACTGGTTTCACCCTCAACATTAGCCATCAATGTATTTTTATGTGCAATTGAAAAGTGTTGCATTAGAAAAGGTTGATGGATACATTTTACACTAGCTTGAGCTTGGAAACACATCTGTTGTCTGATCATTATATCACATAATGAGAAAAGAAAGAACTTTCTAGGACTGAATACATAAGAACTACAAAACAGAAATGGGTAGATTATTATGCACAGCAAGACTTAAAACAGTACTAGCTGTCTGCTCTTGTGGACTACTGTCACTCACCTCCAGACATGTCAATGAATACTAAAGTTCAATCAGTTTAATCATTAATAAAATACGCTATAACGTGTCATTTTTGATAGGGTTGTAATAAGGTAGTTACGATCAGTCAGACAAAAACATGCCAGATGCAGTAAGACTCTGTCCAGATGACAGCGCAAGGGTTTAGCCACTTTCAGTCAAATTAAGATTCATATGATTTGGCATCACGTTATATTGGATAAATCTTAACTACATAAGATATAGAACCCAGCACGTTGTCATGATGCAACCAAATTATTGGTTGCATCATGACAACATGCTGGATTCTATATGAACCAACGTTCCCAGGTGGCTAGTGTGTTAACTTTCACAGCACTTTGGCAATTAGCCCCTTGAATAGTCAAGAACTTTGTACAGTATTTCACAAGGACATGTGAATTAACTTTGCATTTCCACTTGATTATAATAATAGTAGTAGCAGCAATAATAATACTAATACTAATAATTAGTGGTGGGACTCGATTAAAAAAATGTATCTAATTAATTAGAAGCTTTGTAATTAATTAATCTCAATTAATCCATATCAATATTTGACACGAGAAGCAACATTTTTCAATTTAAATGGATTTTGGGATATGACTGAATCAATGAATAGACACATAAATGAGCTTAAACAACAAAATTGTGTTATTTTCATCACTGAGTGTTAACATAAAGTGCAATATGAATAAAGAATATTATTGCATTGTTCACAAGGCACAAACTTAAATTCAAGTTAGCTATATTCAAGCTTTTTCAGGACTTTTTGTAAACTTTCTGTCTTAAACACATTTGTTTTTGTTTATTAAAATAAAAAAACAGCACTTAGTACAGTACATTCTAGAATGTACCACTGAGAGTGGCGACAGTCCACTGCAATCCACTTCACCAGTGCCTTTGTTAATTTGTCAGTCGTGAACAGTCATTTTGGCTCTGAACCCTGTCATCTTGTCATCTTGTCTAGTGTGGATTGGCGACACTGCCTGCTGGAACTAGTCGTTGTCTGTGCTAGCTGCAACATGTTTGGCATTGAGGTGGCAGCGGAGGCTGAAGTGCTCTGGTGATAGGCAAGTTCTTTCTTGCACAATTTA
>OMLP01045713.1:6376-29329 GCA_900302685.1 Spondyliosoma cantharus
AATCAGTATTAGTAAATAATCAGTAGTCACATTAATAAAGAGTCAGTAGCCACATTAGTAAATAATCAGTATTAGTAAATAATCAGTAGCCACATTAATAAAGAATCAGTAGCCACATTAATAAAGAATCAGTAGCCACATTAGTAAATAATCAGTATTAGTAAATAATCAGTAGCCACATTAATAAATAATCAGTAGCCACATTAGTAAATAATCAGTATTAGTAAATAATCAGTAGTCACATTAATAAAGAGTCAGTAGCCACATTAGTAAATAATCAGTATTAGTAAATAATCAGTAGCCACATTAATAAAGAATCAGTAGCCACATTAGTAAAGAATCAGTAGCCACATTAGTAAATAATCAGTATTAGTAAATAATCAGTAGCCACATTAATAAAGAGTCAGTAGCCACATTAGTAAAGAATCAGTAGCCAGATTAATAAACAATCACTAGCCACATTAGTAAATAATCAGTAGCCAGATTAATAAAGAGTCAGTAGCCACATTAATAAAAAAAATCACTAACACAACACAACATTAGTAAAGAATCATTAGCCACATTAATAAAGATAACTAGCCATGTTAGTAAGGAATCACTAGCCACATTAGTAAAGAATTACTAGCCAGATTAATAAAGAACCTACCTGGGTTTTACTAGAAACTTCACTGCAGCCCATTGTGCTCAAAACTTTTTGAATTTTATTTACCTCTGATGCAAAAGTGCAATGAAACTTGGATCCAAGTAAGGAAGTGAAAGATATACCAGTGCCGACTCCACCGACACAAACGCAGAGAACATAGCAGTAACTCTGACCTTCTGACTTCATGTCATGTTTGTGTTGTAAAACATGCTCTCACTCCTCTCCTCTCTCATAAGGTGTTCATCTATTAAATTAGCTGTGGCTTTATTAAATCTATAAAAAAAAACTGATAAACAAGAAAACATCCAATCGATAACAGAAGGCAGTTCAAAACAGTTCCACCAACACAGCCAGTTCTGTTAAAAAGGGCTGATCTTCCCTCTTATATCCTCTTGCTGTTGCTGAGGAGCTTTTCCAACAAGCAAAAAACTTCTCTTTGTCACTTTCCACGATGCAAGGTGGATCAGGATCTCAATCACAAAACATAACAGCATACACATGATAATAGTCTGAGTGCTGAGACATGTTTAGATATACAGGTGTAAACATGTAAAAACACAAAAACACAGCCCCATTTGGTTCTGGCATGCAGTATGAAACAAACAAACAAACAAAGGCGGCGTAGAGGTGAGCCTTCGTTGTAGCGTTTTTGCGGTATATCTGTCTGATGGGGGGCTTTTTTTTCTCCTGCAGGTGCTGAACATTGAGCGGGTGAAGGAGCTGGAAACCTGGCTGAAAACAACCAACACAAAGCTGACTCAAGTTAACGGCCAGAGGAAGTATGGAGGACCGCCTGAGGGTGAGAGAGGCTGCCCAGCTCCGACACACTGCTGTTACACTACACGAATGGAAGAATGAAAGAGACAGTGAGAGAATGAAAGTAGCTCCCTGGAGAACCGAAAAGATAAGCATATGTGGAAATTAGGACTGCGAGTGAAGATGAGTTACATTAGCCATTAGCAGAACAAGTTTGTGCGTGTCACATGCTGCAGTCAGGATGATAAACAGGAGTGAAGATAAATCCACTTTTTAATCCCAAAAGTTCAAAAGTAATCTCTGAGCTCTCCTCCTGTCTGGATCAGAGCAGAATCTCAATTGACTCCAGGTGCTTATTCCTCCAGAAGATCTGGCTCTGTCTATCTCCCCTCCACCTGGCCCTGCCCACACAACAGCCGTGAAAGTCGAAGATTTTCAATATTTTGTAGCACCGTCATTTATTTCGCGTCATTTGTGTCGTGACTAGATGGGACTTGGTCTTTATTTGCATCTTTGCACTGTAGGGGTGTGACGAGAGAAAACATATTTTAAAAAGACCATATTTCTAGATGAGGTGAAAAGCTGTCTCGCGATATCCGTACATAACGGACAGAGCAGCAGCCAGCATGACGAAGTCTGTAGTTGAACTTGAAATTAGCATAGAAGATGCCCCCTCCACTTGTAAACCGGGATAGAGTGACAGACAAGACGGGAACAATATGTAAGCACTGTAAGAAAACAGGGTTTGGGCCGTACACTGCAACTAACACAAGCACTATTCAAAGACACCTACAGACCCACCACAGCTCTCTACTAAAATCAACCGTGCCTGTTAGGAAAGCACTGAAAGGCCAGACGGCGCTGACAAATGACTTTGCAGCTCAACTTCGACCGTCAAGTGCTAGAGCCACAGCAATAATATAAGACAAATGAAATGAGGTCATTTTCCATGGTGGAACATTGGCGATTCATCCACACATTGCAACCGAAATACACCATCCCGTCACACGTGCCCTTTACTCGCACAGTGGTCCCGAACCTCGACGAAGAAGATCGACCTTTCCATCCCTGCTACCTCTGTTCCGTGTGAGCGTGTCTTTTCAACTGCAGGAGACAAAGTTAGTGCCCAAAGGTCTCAACTGCAACTAGTTAGAAGCTCACACACAGTTCATGCACAGATATGACATCTGGAAAGTCTCATGAGAAATCAAACGGCAAAGAAGCCAGTCAGTTGAGTTTGTGGCAACAGTGCCACAAACTCAACAGTGCCCACATTAGAGCTGCACGATATATCGTTTGTGCATCGTCATCGCGATGTACGTGTGCGCAATAATTCACATCAGGGCCTGCGATATAGGAGGCAAATGAACTCATCTAATTTCAAGTCTACCTGACACACACTATGCATGCAGAGGCTGCTGATAAAAATTCCTGTATTTTTTCATATCGCAATATATATCGCAGGGTTAAAAAAAATCGCAATGTCATTTTTTTCCAATATCGTGCAGCTCTAGTTCGAACCATTCGAATATCTATATTTGCACATTATGTCAATAACAGGAGGACAAATCGTCCGTGGTAAGGGCCACATCTTGGTCTTTGAGTAACTCTTTTATATTGTCTGAGGTGCTGTTACATTAACGTTAATGGTTAACATAAAACCCTACGGTTCCATTGAAGTGGAACTTCACTATTTTTCGACCTTAAAATTCTATTTGTTACATTTTTTTTGTTTACCTTTTACTTCACTAAATGTATTTGATAACTTCAGTTATTAGTTACTTTGCTGATTAATATAAAATACAAATCAACAAAGTAACGAAGGACTGTTATAGATTAAGCTATCCTACACCATAAAAGGAATGAATATAAGCTCCCACTTAACATTAATTCATTAGTGATTGTAATCCTGTAGTACAATATATCATTCTGACATGCACTTTTATTTTTCATGAAACTATGAAAGTTCTATTTTGATTGAACAAATGATTAAAGTACTTTTAGCAAAGCTTTGCAAAGCAGTTTTGAGTAGGGGTGGGTGGATGGACTAACTAATATGTAGATTGATTCAAGCGTGAAATTGATCGATATAAAGGGATCAGTTTCAGTTTCACTTCTCTACTTTGTTCACATTATTCCACCAACTTGTAGACCTGTCTAAAAAACTTTCCGCCGTGTGAACACATGTAAGCCTTCTCTTTGCTTCTCCACTGCTCTGATGTTGTCCTGTTGTGTGCACAATTTGCGCGTCGTGCACGTGTGGCTCGCCCTGGTTCGCCCCCTGATAGAGCTGCACGATCTATCATTTGAGCCATTGCCATCGTGATGTATGTGTGTGAACTCATCTAATTTCAAGTGTACCTGACACACACTGTGCATGCAGACATTCAAATTCCTGTATTTTTTCATATCGCAATATATATCGCAGGGTCAAAAAAAATCGCAATGTCAGTTTTTTCCAATATCGTGCAGCCCACATATTGTTTGTGTCTTTTAATGCATATGATAATTCATGCTCAGTCAGAAATCAGAACTGAAGTGACATTCATTAGATGAGATGATTGCTATTTACAAGATTTTAAAATGGACCTGCATTGTTTTGCATTTTGTGACTTTTAATCGAATACAATTTGTAATAAGTTTTCTTAAAAATGCTGTTAAAATCTTGTCTCTATCGTGATTCTAATATTGTGTATCGTATCTTCTCATGAGCTGAATGTATCATGACACCACTATTGCATTGTGATGAATGTAGTGATAATCAGGTGACCCACCCCTGTCTCCTCTCCATTGTGCTGTCAGTGTGGGACGGGCCCACCCCAGGACCCCGCTGTGAGGTGTTCATCAGCCACATCCCGCGGGACGCCTACGAGGATCTGTTGATCCCCCTGTTCAGCTCTGTGGGACCTCTCTGGGAGTTCCGGCTGATGATGAACTTCAGCGGCCAAAACCGTGGCTTCGCCTACGCCAAATACGGCAGCTCGACTGACGCTACCAGCGCCATCCGCCTGCTGCACGGTCACCTGATGGAGCCCGGCTACCTCCTCAGCGTCCGCCGCAGCGTAGAGAAGAGACATCTCTGTATAGGAGACCTGCCCGCCGTCACCAGGCAAGAGGACCTGCTGCAGGTACGACAGCTCTGGGGCTCCTCAGTGTGATTGACACATGTTTTGTGTTTGTTTTATTTAAGCTGAAGAGGAAGAAAACTCAAATGAATTAACTGTCACACCCAACAAAAAACAAAGAAAATCTACCGCCTTTGAATATAATATGTATCGGGGCAACAGGTTGCATGTTGGTGGTTAGACTGTGAGTGTATGCAGACTGTGATTGGTTGGCATATACTTCACCCACCTGTTCGGGTGGGGTAACTTGACACCTTTATGGTGGAGGTCAGACCAGAAGTCAGTAGCCATTTTAAATGTACTCATGTACTGGGGCAACGCAAGCGGTGCAGGAATTAAGGTAGAGTTGTGAGCATAAACTGTAAATTGCCCTAACACTTACCTGGTTGCTGATTGTTGTAGGCTATATCTTGTATAAACTACTTTGATCCCAGGTGCTGCGTGTCCTGACCGATGGCGTGGAGCGAGTGTCTCTGAAGGCGGGGCCTGGTATAGAGGGGGTGTGTGCTATAGTCGCCTTCTCATCCCACCATGCTGCGTCCATGGCCAAGAAGGTTCTGGTGGAAGGTGGGTGAGCTCCTTCTGATGGACATGGACTTATCCATGGGATCAGTGTATTACTGTAAATAACGTCAGCCCTGATATAAAGCAGATATGATCCAAATGTTTTAATCCAGCAAACATATTTTCACAGTGTTCAAAGAAATATGTCAGTTTAAGAGTATACACTTGTATAAGATGACCTGAGACTGCCTGTACAGCTGGTCCAGTCTAATCCACATGCTGTATTACTACTTCTCTGGCTCTGGCACAGACAAGAGGTGTGAAAAAAGTCAGTTGACTTAAGCACTTTGTAGATTTCCAACCAGGCCAGAGGCTGCTGTATCGCACAGATATTTGCTGGGAAGAGCCAGCACGGGCGCTGTGTCGAATGGTTAGTGGCACTGGGATGGACCCACAGCTCTTCCTATTGAGCCCGGAGGTTGTGGACGTATGTGTTGACATAAACGTGAAGAGTTTGGATCCAGGAGGATAACTGAGCAGGCCAGGGCCTCGCCAAGCAGTGACATGGTGGTGGACAGGCCACACAAAATAACCAGCAAAAAATGTTAGAATGTCTAAAGTTTTAAATTCTACAGATGAACAGATATGAGGAGATGGTAAAACAGGAGAGAGCAGTGATCTGCTGGAGCCTCTCTCTCTCTCTGCCTCTCTGAGGAGGCAACACGCAGTAGAAGTCGGTGCTTTGTTTTCATACCTTTCTTTTCTTGCGGGAAATGAGTGGTCAATGTTTCTTTCAGTTTAGTGAGTCTAAAGTGTTTATTAGGCGATTTTTTAGTTTGATACTTTGCTAAGAGAGGCACGAGCATAATACAAGACATCATTTTCACACATGGTCACCGCAGCCCCATCGAGAATCTTTAAGATGCAACTTGTGACTTTACGCAGCGGCTCGACTCTCCCTTCATCAATACAAGATCTTGGCAAAACATGTATGCATCTCTGTACGGAAATAAATGTTGTGACCATTGCATAAGCTTACAAGTGACACCACGGTGAATGTATATCATAATCAAAGCTGAAGGCGGTCCAAGAAAAGACGAAACAACGTGTTTTTAAGTGTATGTTTATTAATAGACACCACAATAGATCTTGGAATGGGTTCAGTCACTGTCTGGTCACCTGAAACAAAAGGTTGATTTTGGTTAATAGGATAAAAACTTGAGGATCTTTGAAACGAGAGAGTTCACGATTGTTCTTTAGATAACAGCTGTAATATTCACCAATCCCTTTATCAGTTGCTGTAGAAAATTGTTTTCATGACTAGTTTTTTTTCTCCAGCATTCAAGAGGAAGTTTTCTCTGACTATCTCAATCAAGTGGCTTTCTGCAATGAAGCCGAGCTCGGACGAGCCACTTCCTGCCCTGACGTCTTCAAGCGGCTTCCTGCCATCACCCATCAAGCCGCCGCGTCACCTCCTCAACTCTCCACAGCCGTCTGTCCTGCCTCCGTCCCTGGCCCGCCGTCCATCCACCCCGCCGGGTTTCTGCAGAGCAGTGGGAGGACCCACTGTCCCCAGGTCCCCTCCCTCCCCCAGCTCCTTCACCACCACCTCCTCCTCCCAGGTGTCTCCAGGATCATCAGCATTCCCCGTGTGGCTCCTGTGTAAGATAAGTGAGGCCACTGAGATACACTACAGCCACGCTGGGCCTGATGGGTTCCTCTACTACAGTTACAGGGTGTGTATCCCTGGGATAACCATGGCCTTTGAAGGAGAGGTCATGATCTTGCCAGGACCCAATGAGACCACCTTGATGAAGGAAGCCCAGCAGGCTGCAGCCCAGCAGGTGCTGTGCAGGGTGTACAACAAGGGGCTCACCCGCTGACCAGTGTGTCACAAACAGCACTGTTGTCGGTTCTGTTCTGTTAATGATCTGTACAGAAGATGTTTGATCTTATACCCAGTTTGTTAATTTATGCATGCTTTTATTAGTAGAGGACTTGTTTGTGTTGTTTAAACTTCTGTGGTTTGTTTTATGCACGTTTTTTATTGTGTTACTGTTCAATTGGTTCCTCATTTAAATTAAATGAGATTTGCAAAGAACGTGTGATGGTGGCGTCATTCATAAAGAGGACTGATTAACGACCGCTTTACCAGAGGCAGCAGCGAGTTCGTCCTGTCCTGTTCTTCAAACGTGGTTAAACTAATCCAAACATGTTGCCATCAGGCTAAAATAATCCTCCAGCTAATTTGATTCTTTGAATGCAGTTTGAGATTGATGCATTAAACCAGGATCGGGTTACCTTTAAATAAAGAAGTTTAGCTTATTTGTACAGCATCGTCTCCTACAAGAACATATCTCCATCGCATAACTTCTGATGACACTGATCCATCACTGGGATTCATCAGTAAATAGACTTTTTTTCATCATCCACTGTGATATTCTGGTAGCGTTTGTCCCCGTTTCCATCCTGAGAAGTGGTTAAGAAAAACTGCTGCTCATCCTGAGACACTATAAGACAGCCGCTTTTGACAGGACTGCTGATTGAACTCTTGTGTTTACTCGGTAAATTCTGTCTCTGTGATGAAGTCGCTTTTCTATCTCTCAGTGAACATGTTAAAAACTTTGACTCCATGTGCTCGGCTTTAAAGATCTCTGAAATAAAACATAAAACCATAAAATATAAAACCAAACCAGCAGATTAAACTACATCGGTCTACATGATATAACTAACATGTGAGTGAGAAACAACCATTTGACTGCAGCTAGTGTCTTCACACAAAACCAATCATGCACAAAACGTTATATCAGTCAGCAAGCAGCTGCTTTCAGCATTGAGCAAAATGATGAATGTTTTTATTTTTGGGTACTTGACAGTACAGGCATGTTTGATACAGGTACACATGAGCCTTTGTTATGAGCAGAACTGCAGCAAAATATCTGATGTGTTCATGTAGAAGGTAAACGTCTGACAGAGGCTCTCATCCTTGGACCCCGACAGAAGAAGCATGTCTGACCGAGCACAGCTCTGAAAAAGGATTTTTCTACTCTGAAACCGATCAAACTGATCTCCAGCAGCTTTCCGAGACTAAACAGATCATTGATGTTCATCAAATATCAGAGGACATAAACTGTAACACATTTCCTGGATGCTGTTCTCTAATGACAGTGTTCCTTTTTAAAGACGCACATCAAACTTTCAGTTAGCTTCATTCCTTTTGGCTGCCTGTCCTGTTACAGTGAGCAACGTAATACCAGTCTTGTCTTTCTGGTATGAAAATGAGGCTGGATGTGTTTTCATGGCTGCACGATGTCCAACATGCTCTTCAGAGGGCGAGACAGGAGATTCTGTACAAGAGTCTGCAGAGTGTGTGTTTGAAGCAGTCAGACGATGTGATGGGGTTGTAGCTGGACAGAAGGGAGCAGCTAGGCCTCAGAGGTCCTCCTCCTGATCTCATCTATAAGGTCTGCTCTGGAAATATCAGCCTGTGGAAAGGAAAGTACGGTTAGTTCTAACCACTGTAACATATTATGGACTATCCACTTAGAAGACACAGTACCCTCCAACACTATTGGAACAGCAAGGACATTTTTTTTTATTTTGGCTTTACACTGAAAACATTTGGGTTTGACATCAAAAGATGAATATGAGACAAGAGATCAGAACATCACATTTTTAGGTGAGCAAAAGTATAAGAACAAGTATATAAGTAGACTTAAAATAGATGAGAGTGAATAATATTCAATATTAAGTTGGAAATCCTTTGCTCGCTTTAACTGCATCAAGCCTGCGACCCGCTGACATCAGCAAACTATTGCATTCGTCTTTTGGGCCATCTTCTAAGTTGTAATACCTGGAAATGGAAGCGGAAATACTGATCTCTTGTCTCATATTCATCTTTTGGTGTCAAATGTTGTCAGTATACAGCAAAAATAAAGATATTGTCCTTGCTGTTCCAAAAGTTTTGGAGGGGGACTGTAGATGAAATGGTTGTTTTCAGTCTAGTTACACAAGCAGCAACCTCCTAGACTGAAAAATTAAGCCAACATTGAATTACCAAGAACTGCAGCAGAAACTAACATGTTTATAGCCTGGTGCAAGAAACAGTTTGGTCTCTGTGGCTATTTTTTTTTTCAGAATATTTTATTTTCGACTTTCAATTAATCTGTAGCTAATTTATCCCTACACAACAACTGCTCAGGGGGTGAATGTTTATGTAACTCACTCAATTGAATCGTATTAAGGCTTAAGGTTCTGCCTGATTCAGTGTGAGGCCACATTGAGTGACAGCTAGGGACAGTGAGGGCTTCACTTCAGCTCACTGCAGTCACTGATCTTTACCTCCCAGTCGTGTTGGTGGCATTGGTGCCGTTTGGAGAATTGCAAATAATGCCTTGCCGTGCAGTGAATTGGACTAACAGACAGGAGCAGAGGGACAGACAGCGGTGTTTTGGATTAATGAGCGACCCTGGAATGAGGTTGTTTTTAAAACTTTTGAAATTAAAAACTACATTTATCCCCACTCTCACCTGCCATAACAAGCCACAGAGGTACCAAAATCCACTTAATTTATTGTAACTCTTTTTAGTTGACTACTGAATGGAGGGAAATTTACTTGGTAAAAAGAAAAGCCTCTGCTGGATAACAGACAGAAACTCTCTCTGGTGTGTGCTAATGTGCTAACTTTCTCCAGAGACTAAACAGAACACAAACACAGACACAAACAGACACAGACACACAGACACACACACACACACACACACACACACAAACCCTCAGTGCTGGTTGTTGCTCCCTTTCTTACAGCTAATGTACAGTAAGGTATTCTGACTGTTCAGCTTCTCTTCTCTATGTGTGTCAACACAGATAGCTTGTTAGTGCTAGCTAGCTTGATAGCTTCCAGCTAGGTGGACTAGTTAACTAACGAGACTCACTTCAGCTCCATCCACGCTCCACCTCTCAGCCCATTTTTGATTAGCCAGGCTGTTATTACATTTATCTTTTTGCCTGTTTTTGCTTTTACGATGTTTAACTCTGCACAGAAACAGTAGAGACAGGGCTACTGTTCATCTGTCGTGTGTGTATCATCAACAAAATGTTCATTCAGATGCTGCTTTGTATCTGTGTGTATGAGAGCAGAGATGCAGTGTGTGTCCTGTATCGGTGGCCTACCTCCTCTCTGGTAGCCACCACACGGAGTTTGACCACGCCGTCTTTCAGCTCCTGTTCTCCCAGTATGGCCACCAGGGGGATCCCAGACTCCTCGCAGTGCTGCAGCTGACTCAGCAGTTTGGGGTTCTTCTTGTACATGACCTCTGCCTGGACACACACACACACAGACACACAGACATTTAAGCCAGAAGCTGTGTCATTTACGTGCCTCAAGTGCTGCTCAACAGCTGTACTGAAAAGCCCTCGTCCAGATTAATGGCCCTGACTCCCCAACTGAGCTAAACTATACCCAGTAATCAGCTTTGCAGTGAAAACGTAATTTCATCGATTTATTAGAGTGGGGTCCTTAAAGAGATGATGGGCGTCCACATCCTCGCGTATCTGTATGTTTTCTATAAGATTGTGGACCTCATTTCTTCAGTGTATCGGTCATTAAATGGTAAATGCACATCCCAGTAACCAATGTTGAAATAGTTCTGAAAGCTTGTTCGTGGACTTGGATTTCAGCAACAAGGAAGTGTTCTGACTTAATTGTCTTGTTTTTAGCTCCCTGACTGCACCAGACAGGTGTTGTGTTGCTTCAATCTCCCACTTGTGACCTCATCAGGCTGCGTGAAGCCATCAGGGCAGAAACCGAACCGAGTCTAACGCGGTCCGGACACACGAAACGCACTCTCACACACCTTAATGCCGGCATTCCAGAGCTCGGTGATGAGTTTGAGTTTCTCCTCCAGCAGGTTTTTCTGAGCGGACGCCACCATGACCTGGACCTCTGTGGTACGAACCTTCTCTGCTGAGGCCTGGACGACACAACACTGTTACAGTCTACACACACTTGTTATCAACACACTGCTTCAACCACACACAATGACACGTTACCTCAGCCTTCTGCTCCATGATGGAGAAGACCCTCTCGATGCCGATGCTGACGCCCACACACGGCACCTTCCTGCCCTTGGGGTCAAACATGCCCACCAGGCCGTCGTATCGCCCTCCGCCAGCCACGCTGCCCACGCTGACACTCTCCTCTCCAGGTGCCCCGTTCTGGGCCTCGGCGGTGACTGGGGCCACGCCTGCCTGAGTCAGCACTGCCTCATAAATGATTCCTGTATAATAGTCAAGACCCCGGGCCAGACTGAGGTCGAACACCACCTGGAGACGATGGGAGAAGGTAAAGACAGAAGTAACATGGTAATGAGAGGATGTGTAGTGAAACAAGAAACAAATACAATGGAAACAAATTGCGGAAAAGCGTTATAGTATGCCCGACTAGCAGCATGTCTCACCTTGTCTGTGACCTGGAAGAGCTGCAGGTAACTGAAGAGCAGCTTTATGTCAGACAGTCCAGCACAGGCCAGCTTACTCTGACACATCTTCTGGTCCTGCAGGAGGCGCTCTGCCAAGTCCTTTCCACCTGCAGCATAAACAGGAGCACAGACAGACAGACAGAGAGAAACATTAGTGTTCATCTGGACTCCAGCTTGTATCCACCTGATGAATGGAACGAAAGTACTTTATTTACTCTCTGTCTAGCTGCTAAATGCTCCACTGTGTTCACCAGCAGGACCCTACATTCACCCACTTTACTCACATGGTTCCACTGTGTCCAGTCTACTAATGCAGGAACTTTGTCTGCACTGTATACAATGTACCCTCCCCTACATGATGAGGAAACCATTTGAATAATCTAGAATTAGGTGATGGTCAACCCATGAGCTGCATTCATATAATGACAAGATGCGAGCGCACGTACGCACACGCAGTCTAGCAGTCTTAGGTGCAGCTCACTGGCAGCTGGTGTAGTTGCTGACATGCACGACACCAGAGGGACATTTCACTGACAGATTACACAATGTTACTTCAGTTTATAAACTAAAATGGCACTCAGTGGAGCACATAACTCCACCAAGGCCAAACAGTCCCCTTTACATGAGCAGTCTCTAGTTTTCTAAAAGAAATGTTAGTGAGCAGAGAATCTTCATTGGCTGATTTTTTTTTCTGCCTAAAGAAACTAAATAAACAAACTTGTTTGTTTTCGTGACTGAATAAACAAACTGACTTTTAAAGGACAACACAATTTATACGGTTTTACTTTATTGATAAGTGGCGGACCCTTCCACCTTTGTAGCTTTGTGAACAGTGTTCTGGGACCTTATTTTCCTCTGAGAACAGCTTGTGCATTCACTTATGGAAAAAGTTTGCATTATTTCGTCATTATTATTGTAAATATTAAAATTATGGGTTTGGATTTTCTTCTCCAAAACTACATAGTGTTCCTTTAATATATAAGCAGTGTTTAAATGTTGCAGCTTATTCAGGTGGAGCTCATGTTATGTACCAAAATGGACAGCTTTACATCATCACATTGTGCAAACTGATGTTGAATCAGTAACTGGTGACTGTAGCAGTCAGATAACTATTGTGGTGTAGTATAATGTATAACACCCCCCTTTTAAATATGAACTCAGCAAACTGAAAATGATGGAAACATGTATTGTTGAGGTAGTGATTCCCATTAATTAACGAGACTCTGGCAGCCCGCCATAGTCTGGGTTGCTGCACTATGGTCTCATATTGATCCAAAAATGTTTTCCGCTTGTCATTATAGGGCTAAAGATCTCCAATGTTTTGCACTGTTGCTTCAGCAAAGTGTCTTTAACTCTCAAGCAGTCAACCCTCTCGCATCAATAGATTGATATTGACTTCTGATTATAGCTTATAGGCTGATGCTAACATTGTATAGCCAGAGCTGTTTAGTTGTAAATAGTGAGGACTGGACTAATCACCAGGCAGCAGAGTCTAAGCTTGGAGTTATATTTGATTATTTTCTACATTTTATATTCTCCACAATTTCTCTTCAAGTGCTCCAGACTGACCCACCATAGTCTCAGGAAATCCTGTGGGAAACACTGGTTTGAGGAACAGCTAATCAGTAGACAGTGAGACCACTGATGTCTCACTTCAGGTTGTGAATTTGGGGAAAGTCTCACCCTGCATACTGACGTACTCCCCGATCTGGTCAGCAGCCTCCTCTGACAGGCCCTTCTCATTCACCATTTCCTTCTTCACGTCCTCCCAGGGCATCTAGTTTGGACAACAAACAATGGCAAAACAAGATGGGTCAGGTCATGATGAATGACAGACATAGGGTGAAAGAGAACAAGAGCTTGGAAAGAGGTCAACGTCAGACTAACTGCAACCACCAACAGTATAATGTCCAGTATGTGGACATTATACAATTTATTTGTCTATAGAAGTATATAGATTGCAGTATGCATGTGAATGTCAGCTGTAAACAAAGATGACTGGACTTTTTAGTTCTTTCTAAAATAGTCAAACACCGGAAATCCGAGTAGTATCCAGTGAAAATCTAGCGTTCATACCAGAATTTGACACCATGTACCATTAACTAGGCCTTCTGTCAGGGAGCAGGGCTCCAAATGAGCAGCAGGCTTTGCAGAATTGAGTGGAACTGAACAGCACAGCAGTAAGTCTCTATACCTTATCCAATTTGTCCACCGTTGAACAGATGGTGCGGAACTTGTCATCTGGAACTCCACACACGGCGAACATCCCGTCGAGGATGCGTCTGTCGTTGACCTGAAGTGAAGGACGTGGTTACAGAGATGACACCCACTGATCACAGTATGAAAGTTTCATCTGTAGATCTCACTGACAAACCTTGATACGGAAGTCCCCGAGGTCCAGCTCACTGAGGATTTCGTGCACGATCTTCAGACACTCGGCGTCTGGAATCATGGCGTCATACTGGCCCGCTATGTCAAAATCCTGAAACACACACAAATGGATTGGAGTAACACACAATTTCCACGCAAAAGGGACATTCAAGTGAATTCAACCAGGTCTGTTATCTACCCAGTCAAGTGTGAAAGCACATATCTGAAGATGACTCACACATTGGTAGAACTCTCTATAGCGTCCGCGGGTCATGGCTGGGTTGTCACGGCGGTACACCTTGGCGATGTGGTAGCGCTTGATGTTGGTGATCTTGTTCATGGCCAGGTAGCGGGCAAAGGGCACCTGAAAGAGGGCAGGTCAAGGACAACACGCCACTCTTTGCTTTGATGGAGGCAGTCCAAATTTTGATTTGATCAACTGAAACTATGACATTAATGACTGTTTATCATGGAACAAACGGGACTAAATATAATAAAACCTTTGGAAATAGAACAATGGCAACATTTTATTTAAAATGTTATCAATTAATTAAATCTACAAAATAATGTGACAGACAGACAAATGTATATTCTAAGGCCATATTACGATACAGGATATATAGCTTGACATTTCAAAATCCTCTCAAATGCAAAAAGTGTTAGGACTGAACGAAATGGAATATGACTGTATTTGTGTCCAATTCCCTACTTCTATATCAAAACTGCAAGTATTAGAACAGTCTGGTAAATTCAGACAGTTGCACCACTGTACTGTAATACAGACTTTAAAACCAGGACAAGATCACACTATTATGTGACATAACAATAATCAAAATCTAAGAGGCTATAAAGTCTCCGATCACGATAACAATATATATCGTATGTACTGCCCGGCCCTACATCAGTGAAGTGAGAGGTCTGCACAGAGACCCAAGGATACTACAAGACAACACTGACCCAGCCAGTCTGTTCACCCTCCTGCCATCTGACAACAGATACAGAAGTACCTGCAGCCTAACCGCCAGACTACAGAGCCGGGATTATGTGGCACAACTTCACCATGTCAACATAAACGGTATTGTCTAAAACTTTACCTCACTTGTAGATATATGTTAAATAGTCTTTATATCATCACTAAGCCCCTATAACTATACACATGTTCCTCTAGATGTTCCCTAAATAATTATCACCATGTTTGAGCTTTTCCTCTCAAATTAAACTCTGACAGTATTTTAAAGGAAAGTGAGTTAATCTGCTTCTCAGTGATTCACCGCTCTGAGAGTGCACACGAGTTGTTGTGCTGCTAATGCTAAGAGAGAGATGTCAGAGAGAGTGCACTTCAGATTTGATTATAATAAGTGGATTTACTGAGATATTCTTACGTAGGATTTCACAAACTTCTGTTTCTTTTTTTTCAACAGTCTTTTGTCTTGTTTCCTGCAGTCCTTCCTCAAGCAGAGCTTGTTTTCTTGTCATAATAACAACCACATACTGAAAGGAATGAACAGGAAATGTGTGTGTGTTGTCATATCTGCTGAACTCTGGTTAACACCTGGTTAAGACTGAATATTAGACCACCTGAGAACACTGTTCACGTTCAGCCGGCTGATGCCCATGTATGTGTGTATTTGAAGGATACAGTGAGGTCGTATCTGAGGGACAGGAGCTCTCCTCCTTGGTCTTTGAGGTCGTAGATGAGCTTGGAATCTTCTCCATACTTCCCTGTCAGGGTTTCCTACACACCACACAGAGATAACAAACATTCATGTTTCAATATGAAGTGATCTCATGTTTTCCACAGGCTCTACTGAGTGGCCACCACGTTACATCGTGTTAAAATGTGTGTGTACCTTCAGTTCAAAGACAGGTGTGTCGATGGTCTCTGCTCCGTGGCGTTTGAAGCAGCCGATGATGGTGTTGAACACTTTCTCTCTGATGGCCATCTGCTTGGGGTTGTAGTCCCTCGTTCCCTGAGACAGAAAGTCATTTGCTGTGTTTCAGTCTGACTGTGAAACTAATTGGACCAAAACTTAAGAATGAGAACGAGGTATGCATCCATTGGCAGAGTTGTAGTGAATAAACTTAGGATCAAATATTTGTTTTAAGAATTTACTGCTCTCCAAAAGATAATGCTTCTTGGTGTCAGCTACTGTTTTTGTCTTTTTTCCCAAGTTAACTGAAGATGATGATTAAAAACTATGAATATATTATGACATAAAAGATCAGCAGTGATACACAACAATTAGCGATTTTATAAACAACTCAACTTAAGTGTAATTGTGATCACAGAGCCCCATTTTTCACATATGATAACCAGATAAAGGTCGGATTTCAACTCCAGGGGATGGCAGCACTGTCGTCTCACCTTTGCCGTCTTGAGGACGAACTGATGTTTGCCATCATCTCCTCCTAACTGAGCCTTCAGCTCCAGCAGTTTGGCTACCTCTTCATCAATCTGAGACACACACACACAGAGGAGAGGTAAGGAGATCATAAGACAGTTACCGTAAGTTGTCTGCATGATTCAACCTACAGATGACATTTAATTGAAGGATATTTTGCCACAAACACATACACATGCATTACCTGAGCAGTAGTGATCCCAGTGAGAGAATGCACAGATCGGACACGTGTTGCAGTCCGACAGCCCGCCAGACCAGAGCAAGCACGAATACAAATCATGCCCAGCATGATCATTCCACCACACAGGGGATACAAAAAGACAAGGGCCAAAAAAAAAAGTCCAGAATATGGACAGGCAAAGTTCAGGAGTGCATCATGGGTACATCAATGTCCAGTGGTATAGTCCAGAGCCAGCCACAGAAGCCAATCACAATGGTCAGCAGGAGGAGAGCCAGGAAGTGAGTTGAGCAATGATGTCCCCGAACGGTGAGGTAGGTGATGGTGATGATGAAGGACGAGGCAGGACGAGGCAGGCCGAGGTCATCCGGGGTCAGGCGGGAAGAACAGGAGAAAAGTGGTAAGCAACCCTAGCACTAGGGGAGGGCGGGGCATGACGCATCATCATCATCACAGCGTGGAGGATAGAACATGAGACGCACCAAGTCAATCAAAGCAGCGAGGTGGACACAGCCCACACACAGACACAGATACACACACACAGATACACACACACACACCACCCTAGTATCAAATCTATGTGTCCAGTGTATTTAGTGTGTCTAGCAGTTTCAAGAGATTCTCAAATGTGAGTTTCTGTCTGCAGCCTCCAGCTCAATCACAAAGAAATATTACAGTGTAATCCCCTCTGAATTAGCCCTGCCAAGGCAGTGTACTCAGTACTCTTTATGACAACAACATATTTGTGTCCACAGTACTAAGTTCTCAAAAGTGTGGAGTGACGCTACCAACTGTTGGGACGTTTACTCCTGATTACATCATTATTTAGAGTCATTTTTGCATTGCCAAAGAGCCAAATTCAACAGGCACTGCTGGATTTTCAGGCATCATTCAGAGTTAAAGTAGATTGTGACATTACAGCTGAGAAGTCAAACCAAACAAGACACAGGCAATGAAAGACAGAAGAAGCTTACAGAGAGTGAGATCAGAACAGAGATGAACTGAGTCTGTGGACTGGTCAGCTCATCTCCTAACACATGCAGGTTTTAACCATGTCACATTTGTAAGGAATTCTGTCCCTATCGCATCACACATGTCAAAATAGCGGGACGACACCTGAAGAAACCTGATTAGCTATTAGCAAGTGTCTGATGACATATGCTAGCAGGTTATTGCATCAGCTCCCTTTACACCTCTTAGATAGACACGCGTTAAGTGACAGAGTCGTCTAAAGACCTCCCTCTGAATGTGAAATTATCTACACCTGTCCCGTGGGTCGGGTGGATACTTTCCCTGCACATTTCACACGGCTACGTTAGCTCTAGCTTGCAAAGCTAACACCACACAGCTAAGGAGGGCGGTCACTGCTGGCTAGCCGCTATCATCTTAGGTAACGCTAAGCTAACTGCACCTAGCAATGAACTAATGTGCACCGTACGATATGACTGGTGACATTTAGTACATTATTGGTTTCTTACTCTGAATTCGGCAATGAAATAACAGAGGGAGAAGTTATTTATTTAAAATACTTTATAATGGGTGTTTCAACTATGCCAGGCAGCGTTTTGGACCTGATGGATGCCGGAATACAGCAGCGACTCGTTAAATCACACAGCAGGGAGTCAGATGTGGGCAACATGATTTTCAAAATAATCTGACAGAGTTGGAATGACTCTGGTGTTGGGATTTACAGACAGCCGTGCAGAATGAATGGAGTTCGTCTTGGTGTACGGGGCTGTTTCTGACATGCTCCTCACCGCATGTTAGGAACTAGCCTCACTCTGACGTCTACATTAACCTCTCACTCCGGCTACTGACCTGGTCTTTGCTCGCCTTCTCTGACTTTAACTTCCGGACGACTTCCCCTTGGCTTTTAATCGCTTCTTGTATCTGTGCTTTGTCCTCCATGGCTTTTCATTGATGTCTTTCCACCGTCAGCTTCCCCCCGGCCCGCAGCTGTCAGGACTGTCTGGCAGTGTCGTGAAGCGGAAACGGAAAACAAGTCAGACTTCCGGTCAAGATTTTCCAAGTAAAAGACTTCCTGGCGAAGCTGAGTAGATGATTATCAGTCAGCAGATTAACAGTGAACACCGAACTTTTATGTTTCTACAAAGTTTCACATCCTAAATATTAAATTAATATTACATTTTCTGTGTTTGTAGTTTAAAACGTTAGTTTTAGACTTTTACAGTATTTGTCACAAATTTCTTAAATGGCTAAGGATGGCCAAGTATAGGTCCTAGGCTAGCCATGGTCAGAGCAAAATAAATGTAAAGGTAGGAGGAAAGGAGAAAAAAACAATGTATGCCACATCATTGTTTCAGTTTCAGGGGTCACAGACCAACAGATTAATGCCGGGGAGTGAGAACCACTGAAGCAGGAAGCCACAGTCGCTCAGGACAGAACAGGGCCAGCCCCCAGTTACTTTGAGGATAGAAAAACTTTCAAAGAAACAAACATGGAAAGTATATTTTGGTGTTGTGGTTGTGACTGAAGGCATCAGTAGAAACAGATATTCAAATATTCAAACGAGACAGAAGGAGAGTCGACATATGTATAGCAGCACTGAGAAAACTCGTGAGAAGGCTTGTTTAGTTTCTAGGTTACATTTGAAAGGAATTAAACCAGGCTTTAGCTCAGGCCAAGAGAAAGGTTAGAACTGGACTGTTGTAGATCGATACTTCTCCACTGACAGGATAGCTGCGACCGGAACAAACTACTGCTAACGTGAGTTGTCCAAAAACCTTCTTTTTAGTAAACTCTGTGTACACAAACAATGTTCTCAGTGCTCGTGTTCATGTGTAGAGACCCTGGTGATACTACGAGCAAAGTCTCATGTTGTGTCGAGCCTTCTTAGTGTTTTAAAAATAGCGATTTTGATGCTATCGTAAACGTGCCCTTTGCACTCCCATTTAAAATGAGTTTGACCCGAAAACGAAACTACGGTAAATCTTAAAAGTGCCTCTTCCGTCGTAATTATGCTTTTACACGAAGGTTTGACTCATATACATTCACAAAAAAAGCCTAGGTTGCATTTTGGCGAGAGTTTCACTTTAACTCTTTAGGCCTTCGCGTTCATTCTGCAAACATTATACATGAAGCTATTTCTCACTTTGTGTAAAAACATTTATTTGCAGGTAGAGCAGGGATGAACAGACGTGATGCCAGATGTGAACAGCCTCGGGGCCTACTGTCTAGTAGTCTAATTTCCAATAGATGAATAAAAAAATAGAGTTATATTTTAGATCACATGTCAACATGTCTTATGTGACCAAATTGCTAATGTTGGCCCTTAATTGTCTAAATAGCCGTAAATGTACAGAATACACACATGCAGGACTTTAAACTGAACATACAAGCAAACATCTTCCTGTTCAAACAGTGACCAAAGTAAGTTCATAACCAAAGTCCACTTTCTGTTGAGTGAGCAGAGCGCCTGTCAACATGTCTGTGAGTATGACTGTATTACTTTGTTTTGTGGCTGAATACTTTATAGACTGTAAAATAGCAACATCGTGAGGGATAGGAAGAAACAAGTACAGTGTGAGGAGTTGTTAACAGCATGATGAACTTTGAACTTCAGAGCAGTTTCTTAAGCTTACTGTACTCTGATAGCTCAAGTGCTACTTTCAGATGCCTCTTTGCTTTGACAAGTCTTTGGAATATCTCTTGCATAAATGTGGTCAAAATAAAATGCTGCTCAGGTTTACCAAACCTTAAACGCCTGAATTGAAGATTAAGCAGACTGACAGGGGGCAGAGCTTCTCAGGGAAATTATCAGGACCAACCCATGCTTCTTATTCACACAGATTTAAAAGCAGCAACCTGTCTCTTGTGCTGTAATAATAGTAAAACAATCCATTAATTGATCATCAGAACAGCTAGCCTGGTGCAAAATTAAATCCCCCAAAGTATCTTTTCCACACATTCTTTTTCACATTTGTCCTGGTAACTTGTTAAAGTTGTCTTGTAAAGAGTTGGAACGTTGTGGAATGCAATGATCAGTGTGATCAATGATTTACATTAAGACATTTGGTCCAAGTCTCAAGCAACTGTGGCAAGTCATTGTTTCTTGGGCAAGTAAAGTCGTAGGTTGTGTCAAGTCAAGTAAGTCCTTCGTCAAGACAAGTCAGGTTCCACATCAAGTCGACCTTGATTTTTTATGTGTTTATCTGAAGGTTGACAGTCGAGAGGCCAACAGGCAGCATGAGTTGACACGAGTTATTAAAGTTAACTCTGTTCGTGTCAATCTGTTTAGTGGACGACCCCCTCTACCACCTAAGCCAACGCCTCTGCTATTCTGAAGCATGTTAACATCTTTCATCTCATCAGTGTCAGTTGTTAACTGTTTGCCTCAGTCGCTCTGCTCTCCTTAGTTTTGTTAGCAGCAGGCCATTCTAGGTACTGTATCGTAGGCACTTGTTTCAGTTTCTTGAAGACGTTTCACCTCTCGTCCAAGAGGCTTCTTCTGTTCTAACTCCCTGGAGAGGAGTTTGAAGGCTTTTAAAATCTGTGTGGGAGTGTCCTTACAGAGTCGTTAAGGACACGTGTGAGCACTGAGTTTCAGAGTCGTTACGGCCACCTATGGGTCTTTGGTCCAACCAGCCTTCATGTGGGTTGCTAAGGCTAGGTGAGCCCAGGTGTGAATATTATTATTGAAGGTGAGGTTCGTCCAGGGCGTCACGCAAGCTAGGACCACCACTGGTCGTACCACCAGACCACAGAGCAGCTTCATTCCCCAGGCTGTGAGACTCCTGAGCTCATCCTCAACACTCCACCATACAAAATGTTCTTATGTAAAGCAAATACAACTTGCATTTCATTGTACAACCTGTGATTAGAACATATTATTCCAACCTTTAAAATGAGCACCTTTCTTTGAAAAACCTTTGGAGATTGGCCTTGATGAACCAACGTCATATAGACTTTAATAGGTTGACTGTTTTCTGTCCACAGGGTCCAGTCAGCATGGAGCTGTCGCCCCCTCCCTCAGGTCTAGAGGCAGAGCATGAGACACTCTTCACCACCGACTCCCTGCTCTTCCTCCACGAGCTCATCTCCACATTTAACGAGGAGGTGGATGAGGTAGGACGGCTGGAGATAGCCCTTTTCATTGAATGCACAGACACAAGACTTGTCTAAATCAGCATAAGATTTCTGCTCTACTCTGTTCAGGTCCTGCGGTTAAGAGTGTCCAGAAAGACCCACTTGGACCTGTCAGGTGAGCTGCCAAGCTTTCTGGAAAGTACCACACATATCAGGAGGGACCCGGCGTGGAGAGTGCTCCCCGTCCCCCCGAGGCTCCAGAGAAGACACGTGGATATTGGGGACCTGGCTCCCTGTGATACCCAGCGCTTCGTTACAGCTCTGCTGTCACCAGCACAAGGCATACAGGTAACCACCTCAATCAAGTACCTGACTGCCTGTGACCATATGAGACCAGCACAATAACTGTGTATCTTATGTTGTACTGCTGCCATATGTTAATATGGAAATCATTAACATCTGACACACACAATGCTCTGACTAACCCCCCCCCCTCTCTTTTGTCTCGGTAGGTTGACTTTGACGACGGGAACTGCCCCACGTATCACAACCAGATCAGAGGCCTCCATAATGTTTTAAAGGCGGTTCATAACCAGTTCCCTGGTAACTTCCCCCGATTTATTTCACATTGTTCCTCATGATAGTGCAGCTACATTACTGTACAGGGACAAGAGTATTTGTGTGTGAATGTTCCAGGTGTGGAACAGGGTAAACACCATGTTCCACATATGCTCATGTAGCACACCGTTCATCCACCACCCATGTGCTTACAGATGCTCCACACATATCTCAGGCTCCGGTGCTGATGCTTCGCCCCCGTGCCTGGAACATGGTGGAGCACAACATGATGGTAGTCCTGCGTTTTCTCTACGTCACTTCCACCAGTGTTCAATGTGGAGGTCTGATCCACTCAGGGCAATTTAAAGTCTATAATTAAACAAAACAGGGTACAACTAATATGCCAATAACCAAACCAGTACGGAAGAGGATGAGAGCCACTGTGAAACATTTATTTGAGTTCTCAGTGTCAGGTCGGGGGTAAAGGGGGGACTAAAGGGGATGAGAGCTGGACCCAAAAGCAGAATTCACGACAAGGGGGTGGAAAACAAAAAGCGAGCTTTATTAAACAAAGCTGGAGACAATAACAAAAGGGGCACAGGACCAAAACTAGACTAAAAAGTAACAAAAAAACAAAGTAGCAAACAAAAGCGCCGAACAAAGTACAAACCAGAGACAAAGTTCAAAACAAAAGAATGCAAAAGGCAAGAATCAAAAACCATGAAACACAAACCTAAGGCACGAGCGGGGGGCGAGGTAGGGGCAAGGCAAGACACGGTAAGGCACGGCAGGATCATGAACATGAGACGGGGTAACAGTAACAATGACCAGACAGGGAGTGCAGGGCAGACACAGACTAAATACACAGACACTAATGACACGACAAGGAACA
>OMLP01045714.1:0-27380 GCA_900302685.1 Spondyliosoma cantharus
CCAGGATGAATTTACTTTGGTCTAAGATTATCTCCTTCATTAACACTGTGATGCCCTCTATGCTGGTACAACAACCGCTGCTTTGTCTATTAGGTGTGTTACCGAAGGGAAGTGGACTAACTGTCCACCAGATAGTATGATGCAGGATAGTGTTGCGGCACTGGAAAACGAAAGAAGTTATATTGATGAAGGAATGGTTTGATGAGATGGCCAAGATTGCTTCCTACGAACGACTTTGCTATAGGTTGCAAGATAAGGAAGAGTTATACATGAAAATATGGGGCCCTTGTACTGCAGCATCTTGATACATTGGTGGGTTGCACCCTTCTGGTGAACTCCTGTCACCAGTTTTTCATCTAAATGCATTTGTATTGGTGTAAGTATGCTTACTGTATCTGTCGGACTCCCTCTGTGTCTTTGTTTGTTTTTGTTTTTGTTTGCGTAGATGCTCTGTTTGGGCTTGGTTTTGACTTGTGGTAAGGTATGTATGTATGTACATGTTTTCTTCTTGTTGAAAACTAATAAAAAGTGAATTACAGAAAAAAAAAAAAAAAAAAAAAAAAGAAAAATAAAAAAAAAAAAAAAAAAAAAAAAAAAGCAGTAACAGTCAGATGCGCCTACACAGGCAGATTCACAACGTTCACACGCTCTGATTTTATGATTGTGAGAGAGGATCTCAGGATTTCTCAGGACAGCTGTTTCACTCCAAACTATTTTACTGTATGTGTAGAAGAGCACAGAAAATTAATTAACATGAAATACAAACCAATCATTTTGGCGAGTCAGGAGTTTTAAATAATCAATTAATCAGCTGTTCCTTGTGCGCAAATGCATGTGTTAATGCAGAGATACACATATAATTTCTGCTGTTTGAGGATCACTGCAGGTAATGCCATTCATATTTTCTTCATTGAAGATGTATTTCTCTGCTCTCATCCCACCCGTTATTGATCAGGATAATGCTTTTTATCATTTTTTTTTTTTTTTTACATGTTTACTGTGTGTCAGTCTTACTTTGACAATGGGTGTGATAAACTCCTCCAGGAATGTGTGTTTCAGTAGGGATGGCCAGTTGTGGTGGAAGAAGTTGATAAGGAGACCTTTGATGTGGGAGCCATCTTGATCCTGTGACAAGATGAGAAATGTTAGAACTACTGATCAAACCACTGGATATAACTATGGTAAAACTGTGTGCCGAGTGTCCACGAGGAAGGTCACCTGATCCGTCATGATCATGATCCTGCCGTAGCGCAGACTCCTCAGTGACTCTGGGTCATCATAGCTCTTTTTGTACTGGAGGCCTACAATTTTGATGATGTTGTTAATCTCAGCATTTTCCATGATCTGTTGACAAAAAAGGTAGCACCAGATGTAAAAAAAATAAGTAATAAAGCTTAAGAATAAATCCCAATTTAAGCATGTCTTCGCCGCTTTTAGCTCATTGATTTTGCATAACTGACACAAAGCTGGATCATAAAAACTGTGGGTAGATGCCTCCAGCAAAGGAGCTCACACAGACTACAACCAGGATTCCAAATAAGTCAGCATGCTGTGGTTCTTATCACTTTATAAATTTAACAATGATATGTTATCCAGTTACCTGCTTGTGTGTTGCCTCTCGCACGTTCAGGATCTTTCCTCTCAGAGGGAACACCCCGTAACGGTCACGCCCGATGACTCCCAGTCCAGAGACAGCCAGAGACTTGGCTGAGTCTCCCTCAGTGAGGATCAGTGTGCATTCAGAGGAGTGTTTGCCACCTAGGACATGGTAATTGTAAAATTGATAATTTAATCACTGTGTATACGTTTAGTTTTTCTAAGCTGAAACATTGCCCTCCTTTACATCAGCCTACAGTGTGAGCATTTCACGGCATATTTAAGTGACAATTATAGTGTGTGAATGTGAAAAATGAAGTCTGAATTCTGACAGAGGTTGCAAAATACACTGGTCTACTGAGCTCAGGCTCAAGGTAAATGAAAGGCTCTGATCCCTATTAGAGAATTAATGGTAGATTCCCCAGGAGTGTTGATTAAAATTATATTACATACATTATGATTAAATTATGAATTCCTGAAGCTTTTCAGTGCCTTTAGAGCACCACTTCTTAACCAATATTAATGTGCTCTGTAAACCTCTCTCAGTACTCGACAGCAACATTTTATATTTAGTTTAAGAGGAAACAACCACAGCTCTGTCATCAGTACTAAACATTCTGTTACACATTAACAGTTAATCACACTGCTCACACACCAGCGTCATTTGCGTCGTCAAGTTTGGGGATGCCTTTGATCTTGCTGTGCTTCACGGATGAGCACTTCTTATTCAGCTGCGTTTGCGCCTTGAACTTTACCCAGTTGAGTATACTCTCGACGATCCCACAGTTTGTTGCCTGAAAAAGAAAGTGTGATGCCCAGTGAGTGACAAAAAGAGAAATCCTTTCATTTTAAATGAGAAACTAAAAACAGTGGAGTTTCCTTACAGCTCTGACAAACTTGTCTGACAGAAGGCACTTGGACCCGAAGCTCTTGGTCTGGAGTGTCATGTTCTCCTTGGTCTGAGAGTCAAAGGAGGGGTTCTCGATCAGTGCATTCACAAACACCCAGATGTGGTTCTTCACCTGAAGCACCAATAACAGGAAGGCTTGTCATTTTCCATTATGAAACCATCTTGCAATAGAAATACTGCATTGAAAAACTTGTAAACCCACCTGGAAGGGTTTGACGGACACTCCTGCCTTGTTCTTCTTCTTCACCACTTCAATAAGTTTGGCCACTATCTGGTCCACTACATAGTCAATGTGTCTGCCACCCTGAAACACACACAGCCTGTGTTAGAAGTGGTATGTGTAAACACAGAAGCAAAAGAGTAAAACCGTGTTTCTACCAGTTTTTCACCTTGGTGGTGGCGATGCTGTTAACAAAGCTGATTTGTTGGAATCCCTTCTCGCTCATGGTGAGGCAAACCTCCCACCGATCATTCACAGTCTCATTCACCACCTTAAGCGCCACACCAGTCTCATCCAGTTTATCCTTCACATACAGATCCACATAGCTGCGGAACCCATTCACCTTTAGTGACAGACAGGACAGAGAACAGGTTAGGTTTAATAATATATTTAGGCATCAAATATAACACAGCGGCTGACACCTCAAAAACACATTCACTTATGAAAACTTTAATGACATTAAAACACTGACACTTACAGGTATTTTTTTCCCATTGAGAGTGACTTTAACCCCCTTGCAGGAGCCAGCTACATCATATCCTCTGCGGGTAAGGAGTGCTACAATATCCTTGTCCAGTTTCTCCATCTTGAACTTGGCCAGGTCTGGCTGGAAGGTCACGCAGGTGAAATCGTCACCGTCGAAGAACTTGATCTTGGGGTCAGAAGTCTTGTTCATGTTGTTCTGCCACGTCTGAGGACAGTAAACAAATGGTAACATACACACATACCTGCTGTTGCCATACATTGTCATATCCACTTGTAAAGAGTTAATTTTATTATTCAAAATACAACGAACAATCTAATGTACACAGGTATATGCACAATCATGTCAACCACTGTTACTATAAAGTTACTAGAGTGCATATAGTCTATCTCCAAAACCACTGTGATATTAAACACCTGATGGTTAAACAGTTGTGCCCATACAGCCCTGAAGGGTGATAATATACAAAACCTTACCTCAGATATGACATGACAACATGTCAAAACCCTATAAAACAACAAATGTGACACTGGTATGGATATTGTATTGGATTACATTTTTGTATTGAAATTAGCTACAAACTGATCAAATCAGTCATTGTTGTGTGTAAACAAACAAGACCATGGCCTCGGGTGATTATAAAAACACTGAGATTGTAGTAGAGCACATCAGCAGCTTCTACAGCTTGTGAACGCCTTGTTCTATTTACAGGAAATGTTCTGTTTTTACTGTCTTCTTAGAGTACAAAACAGGACATATGCATATCTAATATCTAATTGCAAAACTAAAGCTTTGTTTTCAGAAGAAAGGAGATAATGAAAGCAAAAACATACCATTATTACAGACAGTTTATCTTTTATTACAGTGGGAGTATTTGATTTCAAAGGGATATTTCGGTGTAAGTTTAATCCATGGTCTAACACTCTGTGACACAGAGAAAGACCCTGCCTCGAGAGATCAAGTTTGCAGACCACTAGCTCACGTAGTTTTAGCATCCTCAGAAAAGACCGCACGACAACAATACATTGCAGTCTATGCCTCCAAGATGAAACCGCCATCAAAAAGCCACTCATAGCCACAAATACCAAACTTCAGCAACAGTACAAATAGGGGCCCAGCACATAGCTCGAGGCATCAAACATCTGATAACGTTGCCGGATTTCTATTGAAAAGAGAAACAAAACTCACCACTCCAGAAGCTTCCTCGTTGTGGGGAAGCCAGATGAGTCGATTACCGAGTGCAGTAGAGTTCTGCAGTAATAATCATACATTTTCATCCTTGAGCTGCAGAGGCATCTTGGAGGCATAGACTGCAATGTATTGTTGTCGTGCGGTCTTTTCTGAGGTTGCTAAAACTATGTAAGCTAGCGGTCTGCAAACTTGATTTCTCGAGGGGGGTCTTACTCGGTGTCACGGTGTGTTAGACCATGGATTAAACTTACACCGGAATATCCCTTTAATACACTTATAACGCTATCACATAGTTCTGGACACAGTCTATAGGGTACATTGCAAGTTCTGCCGTTTACAGTAAATAGACGAGTAAAAAACAATAGCTGGGAATTGTAGTCATAAACCATAAACATTCGACCGTGGTGTCATTTGTTCAATGGTGTTGTGACATCAAACTACCAGAACACCTTTAACAGAAGAGCTATCCTAACCTGTTTGAAACTGTGTCTGTATTCCTTGCAGGCAGTTTCCACAGTGAACTTGGTACTGAAGATGTTGCACAGCTTAGCACCATAACCATTCCTTCCACCTGTGGCCAAACAAAGTTAGTATTGTAGATAGCAGTTAGCAACATACATGAACTTCAATAACCACTGATGAAGATGTCAATACAGCTCCTCTCACCTGTGACCTTTTTCTCATCATCATCATAGTTGCTGGAGGTTAGCAGGTGGCCGAAAATGAGAGCTGGGACATACATCTTCTCGTCCTTGTGCTCCACCACAGGTATTCCTTTACCATTGTTCCATATAGTAATGGTGTTGGACTCACTGATGGAGGAAGAATAAAGGGCAGGATTAGTTACAGAGGCTTTAAAAATGTGAACACAGGGGGCGCTAGTGAGCAGAGCATGGAGTAGGACGCCATTCTCAGGGCTCCTGCAAAACTTGTTATAATCCTTAATTAAAACAGCCACTCTAATCAGAAATTCACCGAAGTCACTACTGGGACACCATAGATCAGCTTGGATAGATGACATCGGCCTGAATGGCAGATAAACTGCAGAAATACAAGTACAGTGGCAATGCTACTCGGCCTGCAAGGACCACGAGGCAGACTACAGGGAACTCAGACCCGAACTCGCCCATATAGACTGAAAGTACAGAAATGGCCGCTGACGACATTAAAGCAGACATCATGTCATCCATAAGGGGAGATATCTCTTTAATTATCAGAGAGGAACTTAAAGAGTGCATTGGCGGAGGATTTTAACGCCCTCAAGTAAGTCGATGCGGGCGGACATTACAAACATCACGTCCGCTATCCGTTCAGAAATCAACCATATGAAGGTGGACATCAGGGACATGAAGGACAGACTATCTACTACATGGTCGGACGAAGTGGTTTCGTTACAAGCTACGGTACCCAGCCTTCAAACTCAGGTGGTAACCCTAAAAGACAGGTGCAAGGACATGGAGGGGAGGATGAGACGGGGCAACATCTGAATTAGAGCCCGACCGATAAAGTATTTTTAAGGCTGATACAAATATTTGATGATTTAAAAATCCAATATTCCGATACATCGGCTAATATATATAAAAAAAAATAATAATCCAGAAACACGTAACAAAACATAAACAGATTTCCGTAACATTAGTTATTTGTAGTTAATTATGAGTCCTCGCTGAAATAATATGATAATGCAGTTTAAGAATAAACTTGTTTGTTTTATTGTCACAACGGAACAGAGGAACATCAAAAGTATAGGATTTGTGGCGTTCTAAACACGAGTGTTGCCAACAGGGACGTTGTAGAGCAGGGGGCACACACTTTTTTAGCTTGCGAGCTACTTTCAAAATGACCAGGTCAAAAATGATCTATCTACAGAAAACATACTAAACATTTATTTATTTATACATACACTGAGTATACTTTATATAACAAAATGTATAACTGATATCGAGAGAGTAATGTAACCCTTGGTATTGCACATAAAAATTGATAGCAGTAATGCACATAGGTTTTTTTATGTCCCTTTTTTAGTTGATATCAATTGAAGCCGCTAACCAGGTCACTTAGTTTTATGTCCGTTCAGGACGAATGAATCTGTGTTTGTTTGGTAACGCCTCGCTGCATGTTCAGCACGCAGCTGTTTTTGTCTGAAATTGTTAAGTTTCGCTTTGATCGAAAGTAAACAGAGTTGCGTGAATAAACCTCTTGTCCAGCGTCCCTTTTATACACAACACTTAGCTCGCTTGTGTTTTAAAGTAGCTAGCGCGTCAGTTTTTATTTTATTTTTTAAATATTAATTTATCATTATAAATGCCGATACCGATAGTTTGGAAAATGCCTAATATCGGCCCGCCGATAAATCAGTCGGCCTCTAATGGAAACCACTGTCTTCCTGAAGGATAGTAAAAGCACATTCAGAAATTCAGAACATGTTGCATCAAGTATACAAGATGTGTAGTAAAAAGCCTAAAATGTGACAAGAAACCTCTGATAGATAGATTACCTGGGGGAGAAAGGCTGGACAGTGCCTTACTTAAAAAGAAAAAAGAAAAAAAGAAGCTGTGTCAGCATTTTGTGCTTGACAGGTCGCCATTCAATGTTTGCTCAAGGACACCACTACAGGACAAATCTGTGGTGAGTTTAGGGAGAGCACTGTATTCACACTAGGCCTCTTACTAATATCGGTTTATGTTCACCATCTGTTGATGCAAAAAAATCGACCGGTGTCTCAGAGCTCTTCATACACACTTTTCCTTTTCTGATTCAAGACATCTGCACACATCTGACACTGCAGAGTGACACTGTGGCACTGACACGCCACAAATCAGAACAACCTCACAGCTTACAATTACGCAGTGAATGTGCACAAATGGCTCTGCAAGCAGTTATTGTGTGTCCATGCAATCAACAGACTCAGGCGGCCAACTCCCCCAGGAGGAGCCGCTGAAATCCGATGAAGATGAAGGTCATCTCCCAGTCAGACCTGTTCAGCTCAGCTCTCAGCGGAAACCTTAAGCTCTGTGCTGGATGAATGGAGAGAAAAACAATTGGCTGCGCTGCTTTTGTGCCCTCTGACATCAACACTTGACAGATTGTTTTCTTTAGCTCTGTGTCAACAGAGAGATGGACACGATCTTTTAAACTGCATTTTTTGTAAGTGAAAGATTTGCAAGTGGACAAATTTTGTTTTGTGGGAGGATTTCATGGATAAAGGAAAATAAGAAGGAGGGAGGTAGGCAAAGAGAGCAGAGTTTCGGGTAATTAGAAGTCGGGTCCGTTGACAGATGCTGGCCGAGCTGGCGGTTTGACCGGCCAGAGGTCCTGGACGGATTCCCCCGCTGTGGAGGAGAGCTGGGGGCGTGCCAGGACATTCCGCGTGTCACTTTCTGTACAGCCAGCCCACTTCTCTCTTATTTTGTAATTTCCTTTCAGGAAAAAAAATGTAAGAGGACTAGGAGGAAGTACTATTGCTCACTTGCTCCTTTTTCAATCAGTTCCTTCTAACGGCTCAAGGAAGAAGGACTGTGTGTCTGTTTCGCACTGACGCTTTACTTTATGATTGATTCTATTTTAAGTGGTTCCTTTTTAATATTTTTGGTTTCAACATGGACTGCCTAAAAATGAAGCAGGCAGCAGAGTACAACATGAAAAGTAGGTGTCAGCGTTTTTCTTTCCAGTTTTTCTGTTTGCATGGGCAGCCGACGCTTTGCGTCCAGTCTGTTTTTAAAGTTTAAATTTCTCTGACTTTGTTTGTTTTTGACTTCCTTCCTCTCCTCCTTCTTCTTCTCCTCTTCTCCAGTGCATCCCATGTGGCAGGGACCCCTCGCGGTACCAGGAGGTGATCGCCAGTCTCCCATCGACATCATTGTGCGAAAGAGCGTCTTCGACTCGGCGCTGAAGCCTCTGGTCACAGATTATGACCCAGAGACCTGCCAACAAATCTGGAACAACGGTTACTCCTTTCTGGTCGAGTATGATGACACTACAGACAAGTCCAGTAAGTAGTGTCTTGTGTCTTCTGTATATATTGTCTTTCTAAAGATGCAAGTCTTTCCATTAATTTGCTGACAGAAATCTCGAAAGTAAAACTACAATTTGTTCCATTCAGGTTCCTCTTTATTTAAGACTACACTGTGAACACTGTGAACTACACTGTGGTTTCCCTTTAAATCTGAAGGGATTTAAAGGAAATCTCTGCAAGAAGAATGTATGTTTTGATCTAGATGAGAGGATTATATCCTTCTCCTCCTTAAAGGGCCCGCTGCCTGTGGGCAAATCCACCGATCAATGCTCCACTTTAAACCACAACTTCCACGTGGATCTGGTGATAGTCATGTGACTCGCGTGTCTGTCTTGACCTCAGCAACTACTATTTAGCTTGTCATTAAAGCACTGGTCATTTTGGTATAATTACTGGGCTAGAACAAAACGCTATATCGCTTTCCAAACCGTCAAATAAACCTTATTTTTGGTAAAATTATAAATGTCTTAAAGCTGCAAAACGTACCACTTTAGAGGATTCATGTGCCCTCGTTCTTTGTATTATGAGCTTAGTCTGGCTCTGAGAGAACAAAAACAGGTTTATAATAGCGTTTTATTACCAGTACAATAAATGGAGAAACAGTGGAGGTTTCTAGGCATGTCTGCAGATTCAGTCTTTAAACGGATATTTTTGACCTCAGCAACATGATATGCCCCAGTATCTCATCCTTATCTGTTGGTAGTATTACTATAACTTTACCGGTGTAATAAAAAGTAATTGATTCATAGGTTATTGTTGTCTCACGATGATATTTCCTGGATGTTTCTGGGTCAGTGTAACGGCCTGAACAACCTGTTCCTCAGCAGACGTCCTGTGTGGGATCATTTCCTCCTTTTTAGAGGAGGAAGCAAATACTATTGAATACTTCCAACTGAAAGATGAGATCTGATGCCATTGGAGGACAAGTATTTCACTCTTTTTAAAGGATTTTAAAATGTGTTGCACTGATTCCCATGTCCTTTTGCATTCGCTGCAGCACTTAAAGGGGGCCCCCTGCAAGACCAATTCAGGCTGTGCCAGTTCCACTTCCACTGGGGTGAGAGCAACGCCTGGGGGTCAGAGCACACGGTGGACAGGAGGCTGTTCCCTGCAGAGGTACTGTAGAGAACATGGAACATGAATGATTCCTGCCGGGACATCAGCCTCTCTGCCTGTTTCTTTAAATATGTCAAGAACATAAGGGAAATGAGGTAGCAAGGGAATTTTGACGTATAAACAGTTGCTTAAAAGACAAGACAGATAGGAAGAAGGATATCTCATTCTCTTTAGAATATGCTAATGCAGCATTTCTTGGGAAATACTTCCATCTGTCTCACAAAAAGATCTTATGGGACGATAAAAATTTAATGTCATGATTATCCTGGCCAAAGTAATTGTAATTCACGTCCTGATGATCATCAAGGTATAATTAAACCCTCAAAATGGCAGTAAAACATACTGGACTTCACTCAAATATTTGAATTGCATATGTTCCTTTTTGAATGACAGTAACCTGATTTCAATTAATCTGATTGATTGGATATATCCCTCAGTCCCTGTCATGGTAGTGGATGGCCCCTTCAATATATATCTATAAGGCTATGATTGTCATGAAAAAAACAAATACAAATAAACTCTTAATAAAAAAAAAAACCTAGATGGCCTCACACACACACACACACACACACACACACTTGCTCTGTGCAAACAGGAACAACATTGTGCTGAGCAATATCCTATTAATTTCTGAAGCGAGGGCTAGAGCGATGCTGCTGTACAAGTGCCTCATTACCTGTAACAGCAGTATCTTTAGCTGGGTTATTCACACCCTCTGTTGTTGCTTTAAAAAAACATGCCTCCTACTGCAGTAATGGAGCATGGTAAGAAAAGGGCTGCTGCAGTCACATGTATGGCAGGTGTTTGTGTTGTCATGTGACCCGGCCATTGAATGGAAAAAGTCAGTCATGTTGTGTTCAAGAGACCGATACACAGTTAGCCCTCTTCACCTTACTTTCCACATAACTAAATGGTTTCTTAAGGCTTAAAAGAAGAAAGGAGGAATGGAAGAAAAGCATTCTGCACTGTTTAAACAGTAAATGTTGACTTACTTGCAGACCCATTTCTGTTTTTGATCATTTGTCCCTTTTTAGATGCCTGGAAAAGTACTGAGATCAATGACATGATGTTTCGGTGCAGGACAATATTTATCATGCTCTGTCTATAGGAGAACTTATCCCTCCTCTCTTGTATCAGGCATGCTGCCAGATTCTTTGATCCAGCTGTGGATCCCTTTAGATCCCCAAAGATCAAAAAAGACACATTCAAACATAGGCACTGTGTTTGCCTCTCGGTGTTGGGATTTGACTCACGTTTGACCACAGAACAGCTATTTTCATGTTGTTGCATTAACTTGGCACACTTATGTAATGACAGGTTCCACCGACACTGTGTCCTCGGCCAAGCCCTTGTTGGTGGTGTTGGGAATGTGTTCATGTCATTGTTCTCATCACTCAGCAGTCTTTGTGTGTGAGCGTGCAGACTCGAGTTACAGTCCTGACATCTTTTTCTGTCTTTGCATGTACAGTAAATGGATGGCTATGTGTCAGAGCTTTGGTTTTGTTAAATGGTGTGTTAACATTAGTGTATAGGGGAATTTGTGTCTTTGAATCAAACATTGCAGGCAACAATCTACTTTCTTCTTGTATAACCAAATAGCTAGCATGGCTACATATCTATTTTTTTCATCCATATCAATTACATGGTTTGCACTGCTGAAGAATCTTGGTCTGATCTCCATTTCTTTTTCTTTCTTTGTTTACAATACATTTAATATTGGTTATAAAATTCAAAACACACAACGGTGAATTCAGAATTTGTCAATCACAAGAATAACCTCTTATTTTGAAAAGAAGAACTAAGACAAGCGGGAATTACTGTGGGGCATTTAGAGGACAGTGGTTAAAAAGATTAAGGTTATAGTTTACAGTTCCACGCATGCACGCACGCACACACACACCCACACACACACACACACTCATTTTGTTGTTTGTTTTTGTGTGTTATCAGCTCCACTTGGTCCACTGGAACTCTGACAAGTACAGCTTGTTCGAGGAGGCAGTGATTGAAGACAACGGGCTGGCTGTTATTGGAGTCTTTCTCAAGGTATCAGTATTGCAAATGACTGCACATGCAGATAATGATGTATACGTGACCTAGTATGTGTTGTATATGTAGCCTCAGGCTTGTGCGTACAATCCAGATTAATGTCTAATCCTTGTGTAGGTGGGGAAGAGACACGAGGGGCTGCAGAAACTGGTCGACGCTCTGCCTGCTATCAGACACAAGGTAAAATCATACACAAACACACGGCCACTACATTTTTGCTTCATTAAGATCTCTGAAATGTACTCTCATCAGTCTAATGACGAATAAATGTATTTCAAATCTTGGTATGAATGAAGAGAGATACTGATGCCCTCTTGTGGTTCACTATAGACACACGTAGGACTGGCAGGAAGCAGATTATACTGATACTTAGAAGTACTGATTAGCTTTTTTTTTTTTCACCGAAAAACTAAATTCAACATAAAAATCTGGAACTAAAAAGCTTTTAACAACTTAATGTTTGCACACCCAGGATAAGACAAATTAGATCAACCATGGATTAAAAAAAACCTGTGTTTGAGATGTAACGAGCTAACTGCTCACACTCAGCCATTGAAGTTCTGGAAAGTTAAGTGCAAAAGAAAAAGTATAACAGACATATATTAATTCACAACCTATTAACCTGTTACCACTAGATGTTAAATAAAGGTAGTCCTTAGTGAAACCTGTTCTGATATGCTGGTAGTTGTACATTCCTAAGGTGACCGACTGGAGATCATAGTTCTGCATTCTGGTCTGCATTCTTTCACATCACTGATATTACACTGCTTATCACTAATAATGTCTGATAAGGTTGGCGTTTGTTCAATGAGACAAAATTTCCCAGTTGTAAAACGCTCATTGTGTAATACTTATTTAACATTTAAATTGTGGATAATGATTAGATAGTGACGGTTGTAGTATTTCGGTAACAGTTTCAGTCTGCTGTCATTATATTAGTCCGTGGTGGACTGGCACTGAACCTCCTCTGGGACTTCAGCACATGTTTAGTTTAATTCTATGTATATTTTAAACATTAGAATGTTTCTTTATTGCGTCTTAAATATCAAAATGTTTGTGTGAGCACTGCAGCAAAGTTCAGTTTTTTGTCCTGTGTCTCTCTGGCTGTATGTAGGACAGTGTAGTGGAGTTTAACAAGTTCGACGCCGCCTGTCTGTTACCCACCAACACTGACGACTACTGGACGTACCACGGCTCTCTGACAACGCCCCCTCTGACAGAGGCCGTCACCTGGATTGTCATGAAGCAGCACATAGAAGTCAGCCACGACCAGGTATGTGTGTGTGGAAATATTTTTTTTTCCCCGCAGATCTGCTCTACAGAGTGCTGTAATTTAGCTTTTAGTGTTTCGGGTTTTGTGATATTGAGCTACACCCTTAAAGGCATAATGTGCAACAATTGTTGTTTGCTGTATGAAAACAAACTTGGCCCCGTCTTGACTAGAGTGAGGAGTGGTAAAGTGAGCCAGATTGTGAAAAATAATAATAATAATAATAATAACTTTATTTGTATAGCACTTTTAAAAACATGGTTTACAAAGTGCTTTGACAAAACAAAGCAAGAATACAATTTACAATTACAAATGACGATAAAATAGATTGCATGAAATAGTTGAAGTAACAGAGGTAATGATAAAAATTAGTAAAATAGGTGAGATGAACTTTAATTAATTAAAGTAGGTGAAATAAAAGAAATGTAATAAATAAAATAAGTAGAACAGAACTCGAAAACAGTTGGAGTAAAAGATAAACATAAAAGGACCACGTCACATAAAGGCAAGTCTATAGAAATGGGTTTTAAGAAGTGATTTAAAAAAATGAATGAAGACGGGGAGCAGTGTTAGCACTCAAACATGCCCAACATGTCCTCACATCTTTGCACCAAAGACAGTACTTTATAAATAATAATTATAAGGCTAATAATATAAAACTGAAGCCCTTCTCTTCTCAGCCTTGTTTCTAGGCATAGTAGGCTGCTGTTTTCAGTCAAAATGCTCTGATAAACCCGCTGTACAGTACCGGCCCAGCCCCAGAGAGTGAGACAGATGAGGGTAGTGATTAGCTGCTGAACATAGTGGAGCATTTAGAGTTGTGTATTATTTGCAAGAGTTGATAGGAGACTATTACAGAGCAAAAAGGAGTGAATATTGAACAGGTACACAAAGAGTATAGTTAGAGAGAGTGAGAGAAAGCTGCCTCTTTTTCTCTCTGTTGGATTGAGTAAGGGACGCCTCACCAAATTTTGACCAGTCACAACTTGACAGTGCTGATAAACTATAAACCATGATTCTGTTACTACACTGCCTATTTCTTGTCTAAAAATGTCTTCAGAAACATATTTAGCATATTGTTAAGCTGCAATAGAGAAAGATCAAGAACTGGAAGTGGCGGCATTTTTATTCTATAGTCTGAAAACGTGGTGCTGATAAACAATGAACATAGTTTTATGCAAGGGCCATCTTTCCATCTGTGAAAAAACTTCTCAAATGCAACTTTAAGCTGAGCTGAAGACAAAACCAGCCACCAGAGGGCTCCTGTTGTCCTTCAGAGCAAATGCAGCAGCAGCAGCAGCAGCAGTATGCTTCCGAAGCGATCAGGTCGGAAACTAGTAGTAATTCTTTTACGTGCATCAGTGCAACAGTAGTCCTAATTATGTGGAGGTGTGTCCAACTACTTGAGCTTGCGCTCAACCAAACTTGCATGACAGCATTTTTCTTGCCTCAGGTATGTGACTGACTCAGATGATGAATGAGCCTGTTTAACCCTCGTCATCTTCTTTTTTTCTCATGGCCCCGTTTCCCCCGTTCAGCTGGCAGTCTTCCGGAGTCTTCTTTTCACCTCAGCCGAGGAGGAGGTCCAGAAGAGTATGGTGAACAACTTCCGTGTGCAGCAGCCTCTCTGCGGCCGCACCGTACGCTCTTCGTTCACTCCTTTCCTACAGGAGGCGCCGTCAGCTGAAGGCGACAAGCACCACCACTGACGCTGCTGGACCCAGCGCAGGAATCCTCTCGCACAGTAACACACACCATGACCACCGTACAAACACTGTGTGAACTCTCTTTTCTTTTTGCTCTGCCAAAGCAACACGTTTCTCATCAACATTTGAAGTGGAAAACAATTTCACTTTTAACCATGACAACGTTTCCTCAGAGTCACTGTAAACTATTTTACATGGAGGATGTCTGTGGGATGTTGAGATTTTTATTTTATTTTTTTTTTAGATTCTGGTTTGACTACCAGTGACAAATAAGGGATGGTTGCTGTGGGGAAGGTATCTAGTTTTATTGATTTTATTAACATGAATCATATTTATTACACATTTACCATTCATCCAGTTACTGTACATGGGTGCTGTTCTCTACGCTGAGCACTAACCACAGTCGGTACTAGAGCAGAGGCTACTCTCACTTTTCTCCATATAAGGAAGCTCGAGTTGCTGCTAGTTTACAGCAGAAAGCCCAGGCCAGGAGATTTTAAATGACCTGAGTTATCACCTTGGGAGCGCCTCTCGTGTAGAGAACATAATATATCATCAAGGCCTTCGTACCACAGTGTCACTTTTTTAAATCCTGTATGGTGGTTAGTTGGGTTTATCATTAATTTGATGATTTCTGCATAAATAAGATAAATAGAATGTATGTTTTCTTAATCTGTTACAAAGAGATTATACTGTATACAGTACATCTGACATTCAGAATCATTTGTTTTTACAAACATCCATCGCTTAAAGCAGAGTTTTAAGGGAACTCTACTGAGCCTTGGTTCTTCTGCACAGAACTGTTGTTACTAATACGCACAAAAATGCCAGGTTACACTAGCATATACATTAATTTGAGGAATATTCAGATTGATATAAGCAGTACAGTTCTCTTTTATTATTTTTTTTTTCAGTAGTTCATATCCACAGTGCCTACATGTTCTCTGTGTGAATCACTGCTGTTGGCAGAGATTCACTCAGTACGTCTTTGAGCATGAAAAGAATCCCTATTCCACACTTGCTCCATCAAGTTATGGCTCAAGCAAAGTGGTAAGTGATTGCTCACAGTAACGGTCAACGCTCAGGTGACATTTACTATGATCCTCACCTCATTTATCTGTTTTGAATGAAGTGGAAAGTGACATGGAATCAGCAGAGCTTCAACAACTAACCGCTGTGCTTTAGCTAATGAAGAACATAGAAGAATTTTGTAAACCTGGAATCACTCTCAGGTCGACTGATTGAAACAATTCTGTGTCTGGAGGGAACTGTGGTCTTCATTTGCCTTTCTGATTTGAGTTTCCTGTTGTGTCGTGTCTGGTAATTGTTGTGTTTTAAGATTAAGCAAACATGATTGGACAAATCTAGTTTTACTTGAAAGGGCTGAAAGAGTGAACATGTTGTTGTGATGTAAAATCTCTGAACTGACCTGAACTACTTCTTCGTTTTTGGAAATGTAATATCAAAGGATGCGACCATGAACAGCTGTGGTAGACGCATACATAAATACAGTAGGAGAGACTTTCTAATGGAGCAGGTTAGACATGTGAGATCAGTGGGACCAACGGACGTACAGCCTCATGTATCAGCCTAAACTTTCACTGTCAAGATCCAAAATCATGTAATCAAATCTTGTCTTGCCTCTGTTCATCTAGCTTCTGTAATTCAATGCACACTATCATTTAGCATATTTTTTTTTTCATTGGTCTAAAACTGGAGCCTGTTCCTGAGGTTTACTTTTTCTATTCTAAAAATGACTTGAAGACACTGCATGTTAAACAACAGGTACTCTGTGACTAGAGTAAAAACTACAGCTACCATGAATGAAACTACTAACGCGGTCTGTGCTGTCTAAACATGTCTACAGCCTCCCCTCCTCCGTGTCCACCTTTGATTAAAGACACGTCCCAGCTAGCCGTGACACCTCAATCCACCCGCCACTTTTGTTAAGCTGTGGTTTTTAGTCCACAAAGATCTAGGGCTTGTGGGAAACGGTGTTCATTCATATTTGCAGGATTTACCTAAAAAGAAAAAAAGAATAGATTCATCCAAAATAATCAATCTTTTTTCAATTTTCTTAGTATTTATCTACGATCTGGTTTCACTACAGCTCTCTATTTGAGCTACCTAACGTACGCTATACATTAAGGTAACTCAAACTGCCTTCTTCTTTTTTTTTCTTTTTCTTATGACTCCAACAGGCATGCACAGTTCAGATGAGGAACTGTACTTGAAATCAAGAGTCGGCTTGTGCAACCTTGCATCATCTGAGCAACTCTGGCAGTCTAGCCTGCTTTGGCTAGTGTCCATCGGTTGTAATGCGTTGTGTGAATCGTTCTTAGCACTATTAAGACGTGAAGGAGAGGTATGAGGTAAAGATGGAGAAACGGGAGAAGAGATGGAAAGTTTGAAAGCGGAATGACGGTTTTGAATCGGACATAAAGCACGAGATGGTGCGTTGACTTTCACGTCTTTAACCTCAGGACTGGAAACTATAATTGCACTACAAACCAGAAAAAACACATTTAAGCGTATTTGGCATCTTCTAACACCCACATGGGAAAGTTTTTGTCCTCTGACATACATTTGAGTTGAGGCAGGGGTGAGAGGTCACGGTTGTCTTTATAATCCCTGAGTAACAATGCAACTGCCCAAACTGGCTCTGAAGCAGCCGTTCCTCTCCCTCCTGCACGGACACTCACATGAGGCACGCACACCCTGCTCCATCTCCCCAGTAGGTCCTCCATTGGCTCCCTTTGAGGGCTAGCATGAGGCCACAAGCTGCTCCGACTAACTTGACATGTATTCAAAAGTTTGGACGCTCTGTGACGTTAACTCGTCGTGAAGGCTGCTGATAAACGGTGAAGGGGCTGCGGGGGTACTTTGGCAGGTTTCACAAGGTTTTGGAAAAGGTTTTAGCGTGTGTGGAATTAAGTGACGCGAATTAGTGAGACTTTTAGGAATGTTGCATGGTTTCTTTTTCCATCATTCAAAAATGACGCAATACAGAATCTATGTTCAACGTGTTTTACTATCATGGAGACAAGGGACCGGGTACTGCCTTCATCTCGTACAGCTGTGTTGTATTGTTGTATTTGACTTGTACACCATGACCTGCCTTCATGTTTCATGGCATTTTACTCATGTTACTTATTATTATTTTTTAATGCCTTTTTTTTTTTCTTAAAACAAAGAAAAACTGCAATGCAATGATTATCAATATATTACAGTACAAATGTTCAGTCTATGGAAAATGTTTGTTTAAAAGGCCTTTTCTGTCACAGCTGGAGTCATTGATATGGCATCAGAAATCAATTTTAAAATGATTGTGTTCATAAGTGGTTACAATTTAAGATGATAGTTACATCTTTGGGGGTTTGAACCTCCCTGTTCTTGCATACTTCTCCTGACTTGTGTCGCTGTCTGCCTTTCTTAACATTAATGTGTCACAGAGTGCTGTCATCATGCTGTCCTCTCTTCATGATGTTTCATACTTTGGTACATGTTTCCTTGCCTCCTGTAGCTCAGTGTGATGTTTTAGCAGGTGTGTTGTGTATGTTGTGTATGCTGTACACTGTATGCAGTACATATTTGAGCTGTTTATTTGTCCAGTGGGCAGCCAACATTCCTGCCCTGTAGGGCTTCACCAGGCCCCTCTCGCCTCCCAGTGTGCTCTGCTCCACCTGGATGCCTCCTTACAGGACTCCATTCAGCTGTGCAACCAGGAAGAGTTTTGCTCCCAGAGACCCCTGCTCCTCAGGGGGGGATGTTGGAAACCACCCAACAATGTAACATGATACGGATGTAAAGATTATTTTAGACAAACTGACATATTAATAAATGATGTATAACAATAAAGTAATGTATGATGAACAAAGTAGGTGTAATTCTTTGCGTGTTTGTGTCCCCGTGAGAGAAGTAGAGATGAAGGCGTTTTTTTCATGTCATCTGTTTAAAATTACAGCCAAACCTGAAACGGTAGAAAACACCGAACTGAAGTCTGAAACCTTCAAAGGTGCTGCTACATAAACTGTCTTTCTGAGAAATTCATACATCCCCACTGTTCCTCCTGCAGACACACCTGACCCAACTTCGAAAACACTCGGAAATAAGAAAACGTTGGCCACTGCCTCTCCGTCTCAACCCCCACCCTATCGCCTTTGAAGCCCCCTGACACAGAGAGGGGATGTTTGGTGGCCCCCACCCAGACGCCTGGGGTCCTGAGGGTGGGTTGTTTACACTCTTTTATAGGCTGTTGCCGCGGCTGGGTGTGATTTGGGCCTCCATCTGATTCAAACCAAAGAAATGGCGATTGAAGCCGAGCTCTCGGGGTGTTTATTGTACTTGGCTGCAGGGGAGAGGAGCCTGAGTGTACAGGGACACTCCAGTCAGTCTGTGCTGGGCTTCCCCTGATTGTATGAATGGACAGACTGACTGGAGACCCCAAAGCTTTGAACTGTACAGTGTATGCAATTCTAAGGATGCACATGTGTCTTTGTAGTAGTTGGATAGAGAAAACATTTAATATCCGCTGAATGAAACTTGACTGACGCTGTGACTTTACAAGCACATACCGTATGTTTTTTTTTTCCTCTGTGAAGAACTGAAACGCTGCTGAACTCATCAGAACACTGGTTGACCAGCTTGGACAAATATTGGTTTGTGGTCCTGTTTGAGGTGACCACATCTCTTTATCATAGCTAACGAGGCAGGTTTCAATCTATCCAACATCCTCTTTTTATGGCAAGCTGTGGTAGCCTGGAATTTGGTCCTCATTATATAGGAGCAAAATCCCTTCATTGACAACATACACAGCGGCTTGCAAAAGTGTTCACCCCCCTTGAACTTTTCCACATTTTGTAACGTTACAACCACAAACGTAAATGTATTTTAATGGGATTTTATGTGATGCTAGGCTAAGATGGTTAACATAAGCTTAGCATAAAAATTCAAGCAGCAACATTGTCTTCGTTAAACTCTTCAGTATAAAGTAGTTTCAGTGCATCTGTAGAACAAAATATTGCAGGTGGTTGTGTAATTACTATTGTTATTATCTCATACATGAGAAAACTGCAATTTTAGATGTCACTATTTTTTACTTGTATCAGCGGACCCTTGATGGCTGGCTATAACAGTTAAAAGATCAATTGTGAATTGTACACATATGAATGTGATTTCCAAGAAAAAAAGTACATCCATTGCCTTCTATTCTGCACCATAGTGACCTTGTTCCTGGCCATCAATGAAGCAGGGAGATGAAAAGAAGATGAAGAGAGCGGGTTCTAGTTAGAGAACTCGTCTTCCTGCTGTCCTTCTGTTCTCTGTTTGAGGGGAATTGTTTGACCTAACCCCTTCAGTTCTCCATGCAGGCAGAGATATAAACAGGAACATACAAGAGAGGCCCTTTTCTCTCAGAACTCCAGGCCAGCTGCTCTTCCTCCTCATCTTCCTCCTGTTTGACTTATCTTTGTGCTCTTCAGCTTCTCTGATGTGTTTGTTTGGTGCTTCAAATATTTCAGACAAAGGACTTCCATCCATGTGATCCCTGGTTTGACTTTGATGCCAAATTGAAACTTAGTTTGATAAGTGTCCATAGTCAAAATGGAAATATGCAACAAAGCAACTTCATTTCTAGCAATCAAAAGTATATCACAGCGCTGACTATTCTTATTACATGACAAAATTACAGGTTTAGCAAAGGGCTGATCGACTTTAACCTAAAACTAGCTGACATTCTGCCATTTCGGGGCTTTTTTATGCCTTTACAGCAGATTACGGGAAATGAGGGACAAGAGAGATGACATGCAACATATTAAGGCCCCCAGCCAGACACAAACCAGCAACGCTGCAGCTCATGTTCAGTGCTTTAACCCTGAGGCCACCAGTGTGTTATATTGGGGGAAAAAACAACAACTAACACTTTGTTACACCTGAACTGCAGTGAAACATAATCAAAATAAACCCTACAGAATTCTGTACATTAATACATTTAAGAGCAATTTAAAAAAACAAATAAATGGGCTGATGGTTAACTCTTCTACGCTGGTGTTGAGATCAAACATAAGTACTCAGCTGCTTCTAAATGACACCCACTATTAAAGGTGCTATATGTAAGAATTTTAGTCGAAAAGAATAACAGAAATCACTTAAAATATCAACAGAATGTGAAAAAAATAACAGTTTTGACATCATGATTGTACAGTGTTGCAAAATTATCTACGGAAGCATGCTAACATGCTAACCAGTTAGCCACGGCCTGTACCAGTCCAAAGGTCCTGTGGTAGCAGTGCAAACACCATCACTCCTCCGGTGCTTGAACTCCCAGTCCGGACAGCTAGCTGCGTGGCTAACTGAGCTCACAAGCTAACGTCAGCTGCAGTTGGCAGCAGTTAGACTTTACTCTGGTGATGTGCTGCCAGCAATTTTGGGCATGAATATCAACAGGTAGCTTTTGGCTACTTTCTGGTTTCCAACACCTCCTGAGGGAAATATTTAGGTCTAGGTTATTTAGATTGTTTATTAGAGTTTTTGATTCAGGGTTGGATTGATCCAGTTTTAAAGCACTCACTGATTAGAAAAAGCGCGTAAAACTAGTTTAAAAAAATAAATGGATTTATCCACGGCAGCACCATAATCTTCTACAATATGGACAACAAGAGGACTCTTAATGAAAGCAATGCAGACAGTAACAGGTGTAACAGGTGTATTCAATGTATTCAAAGTGTCCTTGGGTACCCTGAAAGGTGCTATATAAATGAAATCTATTATTATTCTTATCATAATGCTACTGTTTCTACTTGTTCATCTCCCCAGGCCTCTCCTGACACATCTTGCTTAATTGCATAGGCTGAGGACAATCTCGGGTGGAACAGTGGATGTTACTACAGCTGCCAGGACAGGACCTCTCCCACAACCACACCCACACTGCGGAGTCACAACTTTGTTTACGAACATTTCCCATCATATCTGCAGCTCCACGCCCTTTGGTCAAAAAAACAAACCAAACATTATCTCTCCATCCACAGTGGGAGGTTAGGAATCTGTTCTCATTCATGTAATGTGCGGTCGGTACTAAACCAAATCAATGAAACAAGAAGCAGTATTGTTGAAGGTGCCACGTGAAGCATTTGCGCATACTGTTGCATTCATATTGAGACATCAGCACCACAGAGGACCAGGACTGAGAACAGAGTCAGCCCACAGCCTGTTCTCCGCAATTCACTTTGAGCCAGCAGGTCAGACTCTGTGGGGAAAAACATTCTGAACATTTTATGACCCATTATCTGCAGCGCTCTGTGAAATGGTGCTTTTCACACATTTACACAGGAGTAAAGATCTGCAGAGAAAACAAAAGCTAAAACCTGAAGAAGAAACATCTGTCATGCATCATGAAGCAACAAATGAAATGCGAAATGTGGTCTTGATTTTGACAAACCCTCTCACTTAAAGTCGTGCCAGTATTGCGGCATGTGTTGCAGCATCACAACTGCTGAAAATCTCCCGTGAAGTCTTTCAATACCAAACATTACTTTAATGTTTCAGTGCTGTTAGGAGCCTTTTTCAGCACTCCCTTGCACACATAAATGCACACTTGAATACACACTTATACATGAATCTCCCATTACAAAATATAAAGCCTGTATACATCAGGTACTGATTGAAGGTTACAAACGTTGCAGACGTTGCTTCATGATCTGTCCTCGTCTAGAAATGACTCGGTTTAAAAGAAAAAGAGGATTTGTCAAATCATTAAGACGAGCAAAATATCAGCAAGTTGTATATGTAAAGATAATCAAATAAAAAACTAACGTACATTTGTCACAGACAATAATCTCAATTAGATCAGATGTGATGAAGTGTGCATTCTTTCAAAATGTGAAATGACATGTGCAACACCATTTTACACATGACATATTCACATACATGCACCTTTGGTTTGACTACTTTTCAGTAGCTTTATGTCTGTGGCACTCAAGCCTAAAGTCCATCAGTTACTTCTGAAGATGCAGATCTTTATAGGCTATGAATATATGGCTTCATTCATAAGAAGGGCTTAATAATTTCCCAAAAGAGCTTGGCATTGTAGCTTTTAGCAACTTAACTAAATAGTGCATTTGTGAGGGACTAATGTAATCTGTGGATTAATGCATTTTGGGTGTTTTACGAGTTTTTGCAGAAAAGGGAAGGTGTGTGTGTTCAGAGAAGCAGTGAAGCTCAGCGGTTTGTATTATAGTGTATGGAAGAGCCTGATCCTTTAAGATGAAATACTGCAAACTGTTTATTTTGACTGCAGTGAGCCGATCCAGTCATTCTGGGTCAAACAATGACTCACAACCATGTCTTCTCTGATGCTGAAAAAGATGGAGACAACAACAAACTGACTAAAAAAACTATTGAAAAAAGTCAAGAGTCAAGATAATCGTAACATTACATCCATGCAGGTTAATTGGTTGGTAGAAAATTGACAGAAACAGAAATACGGTAGGTGCAGTAAAAAATGAAAGCAGGTAAGCTTTTATTTCAGTTGCAAATGAAATTGCATTTAGAAATCAGCCTCTCACAGTGAACAAAAGAATTGCTCAGTCATTTGTTCACGTCTCTTGGGGGCCTGTGGGAGCTGTTGTACGAGCTTTACAGAGACAGACAGACATGGATTAAGGTATATTTGTGTCTCCTGATCTGTGGCTCAACCTGAGATGAAGGTCCTGCATTCTTTAGGCCTTTGTGCAGTCGGCCAGAGACAATATCAGGACGCACCTTTAGGCTGGATTTGGCCAATAACTGTTGACCGTGTCCACCTTGTCTCAGCGAAGGAAATTGTCTGTTTGTGGCTGTGTGTGTGTGTCAGTGGGTGTGTTTGTTTGAAAGGACAAGGCTGGGACTTGTGTGTTTGTCTTTTATAGTAGATCTCTAAGGGGGTATCAGACTCCTCATCCATGTATGTGTGTGTCTCATTGTGATGTGAGACAGGATGCAACAGCGTTATTCAGCTGATGTTTAGTGTGTGTGCGCCTGTTAGTGAGCTGCTGGGTCTGTCTCGGGGATGTCAGCTGTCAGAGTCATCTTGCAGTGAATGCATTGTCTGGCGTGTGTCTTGTCCTGGATGTGCGCCCAGCCCACTCACTTCAAGTCATCGAGGACATTTACTTTGCGTGCTTGCAATACCATCACGTCAAATCCACCAGCTCCTCCTGGCCCTGAAGGCGAAGCTGGACTCCAGTGTCACACCCAGAACTAAACCACTGAACGCTGCCACTCCTTTTCCTCTGAAGCATCTTTTCTGTGGCCTAATAAAATATCTGGGTCGTCATAAGGGTTTGGTTGATCAGGCGGCATTTACCTAACCTAATTACTAACTTGAAAAACACGATTGCTTCGGTTGTTTAGGAGAATGTTGTAATGCTGCTTTGCTGTGAAGCTCCAGAAATGTTTTTTGAAAGCACTCTTACAGAAATATTCCACACATTGAAAGACCTAAGTACATGTACGAAAGCATAAAGTGGAACCCCATGTAGTATCTCTTGCTGTACCTTTCCATTGTCTTTGATTGTGTTCTAATATTTGCAGAATTGCTGGATTCAGGGTGGAGCTGGAAAGCTTGTATGTGTGTATGTGTCCTGTATCTGCAGCATTCTATATTAGGTGTAAACGCCATCAGATCCTAGCAACCAGGTTTATATGTGAGGGACTGCGGTGGCTTTCTATGTGCGTTTACTCCTTGTGTCTGCCCTCAGTTGTAAGACAGAAGGGTCAGGTTAGGTGAACTGGTGCCACCATTGTGCGTTTTGGAGCGGGTGTGATCATGGTTGTCGGCCTGCATAAAAACGTTGAGGGGATACAGACTGATGACCTGTCCGTTGGGTACCCTGCCTCTAACTTAGCGGTGGTAGAAATATGTTTCAGCCCCTTGAAGGCATGGGACAATATGAAATTTGATTGCAGGTCATAATAAAACCCCTCATATCTTCGCAGTCATGCCAAAATCCCTAAACCATGGCTGAGGGCTTGGCTTGCCCATTGTATCCCCCCAAAAAACGATAAATCCAATGTGTGGAAATACTCTGGATCCAAACTGAAGGACAGGGAGATGAGGGGCCCATGTGAGGAACCTGCGGGAGGAAAATGAAACACCTCCAGTTCACGCACCCATCTTCATGACCACCATCCGACAGTTTGTTTCTTTATTATTCGCTAGAAAATTATGTCCTGTGATACAATAAAATATATTTTTTTCTTGACTAAATGAAATCCATACTGTATGATTTTTGCCATTTTAAGATTTTTCGATCAAAGAAAATTACGACATGAAATTTGTAATAATGTCCACTGCCTGACTGCCTGTGAGCCTTTAATGGCATAGACTTGTCTCGTGGGTTTTGTCCTACAGAGCCACAGTAGAACTGGTTTGGGAACTCTGTGAATCGCAAAGTATGTAACGTGAATCGCAAAGTATGTAACTTGTTGTAACATGCCAAATATTTGTTCTGGAAATTGCATGTGAAATTTGCTGGATAAACACCGGATATCCTGTAATAACAGGCTGATATTTAAATTCATTTCAATCCAGGATGCATCGTCGCAGCAATTTACAGGACTTTACATTCATTAAATCAGTGTGACATCCTTATTTTTACTCATGAGTCAAAGGTTTCCAAACTCCAGGCTACAGTTGGTGCTTTGAAGAGGACGGGCCAGATTCGTCAATGACACAAGTTGTTGTAAATCCCAATTCCTGGGGGCCTCAGTTCCCCCGACGCTATTTTCAGACTCTCTCCTTGAGATTCCAACACCATGAAACCAGTCCAACTGTTACGAGTGCTTGGCTGGAAAATGAGATAGACTTCCATATCCTCCTGCTCCTGTGCAGCATTATTGGCATTTCCTTGTCATTTAATGCAGAGGGGGTCCGTCATGTGGTCCCTCGAACCCAGATCAGAGTTGTGGGATGCGGAAGTGCGTGCCGAAGAGAAGTACCGCCGTCCGCCGCTAGAGGGCGAAAGAGACAACTGATGCGGGCATTAGTGAGGAGACGGCGGTCTGAAAGCAGGGGCTGGCCTTGACGGAGGAGGGCCATCATGCCAATTTCCAGTTTCTTTGTACAGGGATAGAGTAGGAAAGGGAGAGAGCACGCTGCTCTGACTCAGACCAACTGACACACCGCTCCTCGTGGCTGAGTCCAGTCGGCAGCAGACCACAGCGGACACAGAGAGGACTAACGGACTGGCGACTGAGGGGGAGAGGCGGCAAAGTGAGAAGCTTTGTGACAAAGAAGAAAGAAGAAAGAGGAAACTAAGCCAACGATGTCGGGGCTAAAAAAGAGAAACTCAAATTCCTCCGCAGACAGAGAGGAGGACAAGCAAGTCACGGAAAGGATGCTGACCCCGGGCAGCGGCGGGGACAAGGGGGATAACAACGAGGCTGGAGCACTGGTAAGTGACGGCAGGAGCCCCAACAACGCCGCCGGAGGAAAGGACGGGGTCGCCCTGAAAAGGACCATCACCCTGGTGAACGGTGTGGCCATCATCGTGGGCACCATCATTGGCTCGGGCATCTTCGTTACACCGACCGGCGTGGTGAAGGAGGCCGGCTCGGTGGGTCTGTCCCTGATAGTGTGGGCGGTGTGTGGGGTGTTCTCCACAGTGGGAGCCCTCTGCTACGCGGAGCTGGGGACCACCATCACCAAGTCTGGCGGAGACTATGCCTACATCCTGGAGGTGTACGGCTCCCTGCCGGCCTTCCTCAAACTCTGGATCGAGTTGCTCATCATCCGGCCGTCCTCGCAGTACATCGTCGCCTACGTGTTCGCCACCTATCTCCTCAAACCAATTTTCCCCGTGTGCCCGGTGCCGGAGGTAGGGGCCAAGCTCGTGGCCTGCCTCTGTATCCGTGAGTATCCGAGCCGGGCCATGCTGCCCAAGATGATGCAACTTTAGGCGTTGTTGTGCTGAGGTGTGCATGCCAGCGGTCCAAATGTAGATGCATTGAGATGCGCTCCCTGCATTTGTATTTGTGTCAGCCTGTCATAATTAGCGCACACCTGTGCGGCTGACATGACTCAGACAGATGCGATGACCCACCGACTCGGCGCACACTCTTGGTCACTGGGTCAGTTTCCATGAATAGTGTCGGTGCGACATGCAAGTGACCACGTGTGATGCCGGCACGAGACACAGGCACATAACTACATATTCATCCACGCGCGCAGCCTCAAACAGTGGTGAAAGATGTCGCGATATTACATCAGCTCAGGGATGAGAGAGGATGCTCGCGAGCATCCCCAGCTAGTCTCAGTCAGTGAGGCCATAAGAAACACTGTGGGAATTTTAATTTAGACTACTTATACGCATTTTCTCGCTAACGTAATTACATTAAGTGTGAAGTGATTATGTTTCATTTAGAATTTTTCCTCCTAAAGATAAAACTAATGTAAGTACGTTTCAAAACTTTTAAACACCGACGTTAAGCCCCCCCAGGGTTGAAGCTGCTAGCTTAAATGTAATGACATATTTTCCGGATTTGAGAGAATGGTGAGGCCACAGTGTTCGAAATATAACGTATAAATAACTGAATAATATGTTGAGATAAATTAGTCGTAAATCTTCAAAACTAAACAAAGAAAACGCTTTATCCCTTTAATTATTTATTTAATTATCATAAGCAGTCTTTCCCATCAGCCTGCCTGACGCTGCATACTGTAGGCTACCAAATTGTCATACTAAGTCTTTCTTAAATTTTGCTTAAATCTAGAGTGAGAGAAAATATTAGGCTATGCATTGAGATATTCAGAAAAGTAAAAAAATATAGAATTTATCAGTAATGTTTT
>OMLP01045715.1:7798-22426 GCA_900302685.1 Spondyliosoma cantharus
TGCTTCTCTTTTTTTTTTTTTTTTTTTGTCAGATTTTTTTTTTTTTTTTGCCTGACTTTTTTTTTTTTTTTCTTGTGCGGATGTATTTATTTTTTTTGGCTGGCTTTTTTTTTTTTTTTTGGGCTGGCCCTAATACTCCTTCGTAGACTTTCAAAGCTTGGTACAACGGACACTTTTCAGTTAGTACTAAAACAGTATAGGAATCTTGTTATAGAAAACATATTCTTCTGTTTTGCTTTCAAAATTGACATCACTGTCATCGTGAGAGACATCATTTCATGAATGACTTCCTTTCTCAGTAACTAGTTGGCATATGTCTCCTGTGCAGCCCATTATGCTGCATCCACAGAGATAATTCAAGCAAATAATAAGGTTGGATGTGAGTTATTTCTCCCTCATATTCTCACACATTCAGACACTAAAGGGAGGCAAATGTGTTTACGATAACCTTTACTGTTGCTGTAGCCTTCAATGGTTTCCATTACACCGTGGAAGTGGTAATTCATTAACCTTCCTCCACTAGCTGTGCAGAATTAAAGCCAATAACACAGCAGAGAGAGAGAGCGAAATGTGAATAATTAAGATGGTAAAAACAACAAAAGGTGATGTTATGCTTTTGTCAGGTTGGGAGAGTGTGCACACCAACAAATGACAGCACTGAATTACCTGCTGTGCTAAATCACAAATCTTCATCATCATATATTGAGCATTTTCCTTTAGAAAATGATGCAAGATTAGACCCTAACCCAAATTAGATCCTCATGATTCATGAACTTAAAAAACCTGTGCCACCCTGAAACCTTTTCTTCTCAATGAGCAAATGTCAACATTTAACTGGATAACAATCCATTTTCATCCTAACTAATAAACTTTAGTTCAGAGGGAATTCTGTTTTATATACGAGTTGACTGTATGTTTCACTCTGAAACTTGTCTAGTTGTCTCTGTGACATTGTATACAAACCTTATTCACGTCACTTTGTTGACTTTGTTGTCTTCTGTACAGTTTTCCTACCTTTTTTTTTTATCTTTCTTATCTTTATTTATCTAAACTTTTTAAAAAAGTACTTTACTCTTGTGTGATTTTTGTGTGATCTAAATATTTATCTTTTTATTTTTTGGTGTGATTGTATATTTTAAGCACCATCGCACCAAGACAAATTCCTCGTTTGTGTAAAAACCTACCTGGCAATAAATCTGATTCTGATTCTGAGAGATGAAAAGACTATAGAAATCTCAATGAAATCTCCTTTGACTTTAAAGCAAAATCTTATGATGCAGACAATAGGATGTCTTACAGAAGAAAATCAGTCCTAATTAGCCCAGTAATTCTAAAGATGCACATTTGGTTCTTCCTTGATGCTTAGGAATAAAAACATTTAATCAGTTTTCCTCAGTGGTGTAGTGGTGCCTGGAGAAGTGGGTATACTCCAAGTTGTGCTGCGTGCGCAGCCGCTTTTGCCGGTCCTTCCTTTTCCCATAATGCCTTGCGTGGCCAGCATTTATTCGCCAGGAGAAAAAAACGCCGGTTACGATGACAACGTGTCTGTTACACTAAGTAGTTTCGAGCAATCTGATTGGTCTGCTGGACCGTCACTGGCTGTTTGTTGTGTTCATGTCTCTGTGCTGATGTTACACACACAGACACACACGGTGGAAGTACACACACATTGACAAGAGTGGAAACGAATGGAGGCGGACCGCAGTCGCGGTTTGTAGTCAAATATCTTGACCGTAAACAGTTAATACACTGTTCTGTTTAAACGATGTGTTTATTCAGATGTTTCTTTACCATCTGATTAAGTTTTAGGATTTGTAACCTGGTTTTATAAGAGTACGTCGGTCGCGATCATGGCTAGCTTTTTAGCTGTATGTATACTAGCTCCGCAGATACTGTGCTATTTATCTACCTGTGGGTTTTCTCTTATGTTGTGTTTTGAGCTGAAACCTTGTTTTAAGGGGTTAGTAGCTGTGAAGGTACAGCGCTTTACTTTTAGATGACCTATCTTAACTGACTCACAGTGTTTGTTTGTGGTTTGTAAGGTGGAGCCGCGGTCTCAGCCACGATCTTGACCATCCGTGTGTCCGACTCGTCCCTCACCTGCACCCAACAATAACAACATCAACACAACGCAGGTGTAGAGAGGCGCCATCTCTCACGGGCTGGCTTACATATACTATTATATGCATTTCAACCAGTTTGAGTGAAACCATATGGAATGCACAGTGGGGGAGTTGTTGGCTAATAAATAATAAATAAATAAAATAAAAGTCACCATAAAAAATAGTAAATCATAAGAAAAACAATACATTCACTGTGAAAACTGAGCAGGCAAAAACACATGCATGGCAACAATTTATTGTTATAAAACAATATTTAGTTGACTACAATATATGTTCACTGACTACATAAAGGGCACTTAACTATAAACATACACACTCGTATACACAAAGGCGTGCCTATATAACTTAACATATACACATACTGTACACATGATTTGACACATTGGAAACTATGAGGTGTTTCCACATATCGAGTTGGCTTCGGCTGGCTTAACAGGTAAATTAACAGCCGCTGAAAACACGAAAATGTTTAAATATGTTAGATGTTGTTACAAAAGAAAGAAGATAAAAAAAAACAAGTAAGACAATAAAGGAAAAAGTCTCAATACTATTTTCATAATTTAAATGAAAAATACAACCACCAGTTTATGATTTAAATGTTTTCTCCGTAAATGAACTAAGATAAAAGTGACTCAAGTGATACGGCACGAGTGTCAATTCCAGCTGTCTGCGTTGGCCTTTTCCAGGGCTGCAGTGTCCATGCCTGGGCACTGTTCATGGTACCATCGTTGGCATTTTTCATATTGTATCTACAAAATAAAAATGTTATGGCTATGGTTATCTCAAACATAACTGTCATGTTACTCTCACAAATATAGACCTGTCAGTATTTAAGAATAAATGTTGCTAACAATATAACTACAGTATCTGTATTTCTTTCTGCGAGTCAGTGGTGTAGCCAAATTATTTCACAAATCCTACTACCTCAAAGTTTAAAGGCAATGAAAATCAAATAAATTCAAGACATTATTCCTGCCACCCACCAACAGTGAAAAAAGGAGGAAAAACTCACCCAATTTGTTAGTGGAGGCCAAGGTCCAGGAGGATTTGTCACAGAACACAAAAAAAAAGCTGATGCAGACCGTGACATTCATCTTTAAAAGCCAGCGTGGAGAGTCAACAAGTTTCAACACTTTCAAATTGTATTAAGAGTACTTCACTTATTCAACATTTACCTAACATCAATTTCTTGAATTTCTTGCTGGAATCCTACAGTTACGTTTGATTTTTTTACACATATCTATCAGCTGTAAACTGAAGGGACCAAATGTCAGTGACAGCAACTGAAGATGAATATATAGATCAAACAAATGAGATGCAACATGATGCAACAACCAGCTGCACCACGATCATCATCAGACACACATATTCACATCATCTCCAACATGATATGACTACAATAGGAATGTTCAATCAGTGACAATAAGACAATGATTGCTCATTGATCAGTGTCCTGTATAGATTAAACAATGATTACTTGGACAGGCTGACAGTCTGACAGCTGCCTTCATGACCACACACTCTCAGTGTTAGAAAGAAGGATGACTCATACATTATATTCTGAATGAGGATGAAGTCACCATGAAATTGCTGTCTGTGTGCTTACATTTATGACAGTCCTTGTAAGAAAGTAATATCTAATCTCTTTGAAGTTTGCAAAAAAATTGAACTTCTGCAAATGAAGTGATCTGGTATGTGCTTTCATATATAAAAAGCACACATTGGATCAAATTAACGCGGCTGTATGAACAAGTAAAAAGGTGTTTCAGACATCTGCTTCAGGCTCAGCATGAGGGTAGGGGGCAGACAGAAACTCTGAGATTGTTAAAGAATGCCAGCGAGTCTCTGTGCTGAGACAAACTATAACATTCATTAACAGAGTCCTGTGTGTAAACTTTGGGAGTTATTCTTCCATGAATCCCTCCATCCGCCCACCCTCAACTGAAAATAGCCTTTGAGAAGATTTCTTAACTTACATGTGAATTAAATGTTCTAGACTTCATCATTGTCCTGATTAAGCTGCATTTAGGTTCATATTCCTCCAGAACAAAGACAAACACTTTCCTTACAAACCTGTTGCTTCCAGTATCTGCAGAGCCATTGTTCTTCTTTCATCTGCCATTTCCATTCTGGATGTCGCAAAATTACTAGAACAGTTAGGAAGGCCTTCGTCACTTCAGCCAGCTTTCAAAAACAAGAAAAAATAAATTAAAAAATTTGGTGGATCTTACTTAAAATGAGCAAAATTATCTGGCAACACAACAAGAAAATTTGGCTTGTCAAGACTTTCCAAAACAAGTGAAAATATCTATCCTCAATGAACGCACAAATACCTCAAAATTAGTGTATTCTCACTAATAACAAGTGCATTTTTCTTGATTAAAATTAAATATATGAGAGCTATTTTCTCAATGTTTTAAATATTCTTAAATTAAGAACATGCTAGTGCCATCATCTTGCAATAATGCCATGCACTAGGAATTATATTTCTTGAAACCAGCAAAGTTATACTAAAAGCTATTGTACTTTTCTTGATAGTTAACAATATTTTTCTCATTACGTAGAATAATTTTCTTAAAATTCTTGAAATAAGGCAAAAGCCGTGGAATTTATATATCATATTAATGCTTAATATGTAATATGTAATGTATGTAATGCTGAGCTACATGCCGAAGTATCCTTGAGCAAGATACTGAACCCCAAAACTGCTCCTGATGTGCAGTTGGCTCTAGCCTCTGCCATCAGTAAGGTTCCTGCAATGAGCTGGCGACTCATTCAGGGTTGTAACCCTGGCCTTCGCCCAACGAGTCACTGGGATAGGCTCCAGTAATCCCCCTGAAAAAGGGGGACTATAACATCACCGCGACCCCGAGAGGGATAAAGCGGTCAAGAAAACGGAACGGAACGGAACGGAATTAATGCTTAATAATCAGTGATCCTGACAGTACTAGAACAAGAAATGTCACAGACTTGGTTAAATGAAATGCATATTTATTATATTTTAGATGCACATGAGCACAACAAAACATGACAGCCACTGGTTGAGATTAAAAGGCTGGTAAACTGAAAGGTTAACTGTATAATAATATACATAATAATATATAAACATCTGACACAGTGCCAAATTCCCGTGGCACCTCAACAAACTGTATCATCCATGGCAAACATTACTGGAACAGGGCATCAACTTTATTACTAATTTTCCACTCAGCCATAGCTTTTTTATCTGAGGAAGTCATGTCTCAGTCGTGGATGGCGTCCATGAGGACCTCTGTCTGCAGCACAGAGAGGAGTGTGGCTATGCACTTGGAATATGTGAGGTGAAATGTGTAGTAACATGCCATGATATACATCACACTGTCAGAGATGTCCTCTTCTGGGAAGATCAGCACAGACATGGTTCCAATGGCCAGCGTTTGGGTCTTCCGCAGACTGAAACACAAAAAGAAAAATGATCACAAAACAATTGAGTGTAGAGACTATGGTCAAGTCACAGTCACAGTCACAGTCAAGCACACAAGAAAAACTGTATACTGTCACACATGCATACGTTTCTTACCTCAAGGATGCACCTCTTGCATGTCCTAACTTGTTGGGTGGAGCAATAGGTGATGGGAACATGTCAGGCAAAGCCTTCATCATGGGAATGGTTTGCTTTACTGTGAAAAACAAAACAGTCTCATTTTATTTACGGAAGTCAGTTATTTAAAAAAAAAACATTACACTAACATGGGATTTAGGGATGCCACAGCAAACACATTTTACCACCAATTAAGGACTCTCTATTAAGTCTGTAATAGAGATAAACTGATGTGTTTTTTTCAGGGCCGATACCAATTATTACTAGTCAAGGAGGCCGATAACCAATATTTGGAGACGATATTCATTTGCAGTAAAAGGGAAAATATTGGCATCAAAATTTTGAATAATACAAACTCCAACACTTAACATGTAGGCTTTATGATGCAGTTACATTATGTCATAAAACTTACCATAATTGGCCAGGTACAGCCACCCGCTGTACAAAGTCATTTTGATTAAATCGTCTGGTTCTACGTTTCCCATCGCAGCACGGAGAAGGCTGCTCTGCCACTGCAGCGGACGACGAGCTAACATCCATGCTACATCCATGCTAGCTGCCTCATCGACCCGTGACTAAGCCAACGTTGCGCCGCTGCACACCTGGTCAACAGGTGAACCAGCGGGTTCAACGTCTCCACCTTTGTTCTGCCTTCGGAAGAAAAAAGCGTTTTTGGCTTTTTCTTTATGACATTCCGTTAAGTTCAATCACAAGTAGCCTAGTTAGCGTGAAGTGACAGTAGCTGTGGGGTGTGGCTAGATGATGAAAAAGACACCTGACCTCAGACCCGCCATGTGTTCACGTGTTGACCATAAGATGTCGACATTTAAATAAATAAACGATGCTTAGCCTGGCGGTGGGAAACTTAAGCCTAGCGGACCAGTGGGCTAACGTTGTGCTAAAAGCTAATCAGCCTTCACCTCAACGTGCTTCCCTGCAATAAAACTGGACTGAATTGAGTTTATTAGGTTTTTACTCTCTCACTCGCACACACACACAGACTTCTCCTATCACGGACTACTTCCATATCGATATTATCAGCAACCTTGTTTTGAGTGATTAATAGGCACGTCTATAACGTTAATTAGCTCACAGTAATGTTACTGGTAGTTGTGAGTTGTAGAGGACTGGGATGTTTATTACAATTTCAGGAGCGTCTGCTGCCTTAATTTACCTTCGAAACCAAGCCCCCAGGAACAGCAGCGGGCTTTGAATCCAGTTTTACATGGTGGCAAAACTTTTTCTCCTCTCCGCCTTCTGTGTGAGCACTGTGCATGCACAGCTTTCACTGCTGATTGGCTGTTGCCTGTGCCGTGGTTCTGCGTGTAACCAGAGTGTGTAATCAATCAGATGGTGCTGTGGGTGGGACAATGCTGGAGACAGAGTAGTGACAGCAGACAGAGGGGCACAGCTGCACCAGTGCCAAATAACCCACTTTTAAATTGATCTCTTAACGGTCGTCGGATTTTAGAAAAGGCCGATGCCTATATGCGTCAAAATGCCGAATATTGGCGGCGATAATCAGCCCGGCCAATAATTGGTCGATCCCTAGTCTGTAATTACCTTTATTCACCAACAGAGGCCTCATGGCTTTTTTGAAAACTCCATAAAACTGGGCCCTCTCACAAAAGGCACAGCGGTTCTTCAGTTCAGGTATGAAATGGGAGTTTCCTTGATTGAGGATCCGCTGCAGTTCATCCATTATCTGCCACAGAAAGACAGGAGGAAAAATATCTTTTAAAATCTCGTTCCAATCAAAATTTGTACCAGTTTCTAGATGGAAGTGGACTAAACTGCTTTATGAATTTGACAAATAGTAAAAAACTATAAGAGAATCTTCCCACACAATGTTCTGTGGAAACATCTATGTTGCTGCAACCTTGAAACAGTATCCACAATTACTATGTGTACAACTACAATAAACATAAACATAAAGAAACTTAAAATGATTTGCTTACATGATCCACTTCTCTGAAGCAGGGATATGCTTGAAGAATCTTGGTAGGCCTGCCCTGCTCCTTCATAACATCAGAGTCAATATAAGCCCGTCTTGCTTGGTATTCAAGGTCCAACAGCTGGGCAACATCCTTGCTGTTGGGTCTGCGCCTGGATTTGTATAGATCCTGCAGAACTTTGTAGTGTCTTGCCTGGCTCTGTGGGCTGTCAGTTATTTCAGGCCCTCCTGTTGAAATTAATTTACAATCACTGTTTCTACCACTACTGTTTGAAGAAACATAACAACAACAAATACCCAAAGCTACTTACTTTTAGATTAACAATTAATAATTAATGATAACTGGCAATCATTTCAATAATTTCAGTACCAGTAGTAGTTTAAACACCAAAACACAATCTGAAACTTCATCCACCTGTTCAGCCTCTGGGGAACTGCCTGTCGACTGTGGTGATCTTTCCAAGACTAAAGGTGAAGCATTGGACTCAGTGTCATCAGTGCATGACTCCCGCTGCTGCTGCTGCTGCTGCTGCTGCTCTCAAAGCTAATGCCCCGTCGCCTCTTTCTTTAAGGAGTTGCTCCCTGCTTCTTTCTGGGGGGTGTCACATGGATCCTTTTCAAAAGCTGCTTCTTCAGATTCCTGACAAAAACACAAAACAGATTGTGTAAAAATCACATTCATCAAAATAAAATGAAACCATACAAGCGCTGATCCTAAATAAAGCATATCCTCCTACCCACTCAGCTCCACTGGCTGCAGACCTGTCCTGCAGGTTAGTACTCAATGAGACGCTTAGCCATCACAGTTAGCTCATGGCTGCACGGATATTGGAAGTCATCCCCTGCAGCTCTCTTGATGGCAATCATGCTTGTTACTGTATTCCTTATCAAGCGACAGCGAAGCTCTTTGGAGAGTGTACAGTCTCCTTCTTGTCCAGCACGTTGTTTTTAAAAAAAGGTGGTTCTTGACTGCTCCAGCTCTGTTTCTGTGTATACAACATATTGTGGACTTACAAGCTGCACAGTTCTGCTGGTAACATGTTGGTCTCCTGGGTTTGAAGGGGGAGGAAGAAGTGGTGGGCAAAAGGGTTGGGGTAGTGGGGAAGTGGGAGCTGGCAAGTTCACAAGTCCCAGAGGAGGTGCCTGGTCGAAGCTGGTCTGACTCTTCACCCTGAAAAAGACAAACATTTATCTCGTAGTAATTATAAGTAAATCGCAGTGCACTAGAAACAACAACACCAAAAACGGAAAGCCTCACTGGCATTATGAATCACAGCATGATTAAATCTTCACAATGTTAAAATTTAATATCACCTCATTTTCTCCATGTCTCATCCTCCAAATGGCTCTCCTTCTTAAAATGTGCTCAGGCCCCGGACAGAGATCCCGCAAGCCCTCCTTAGAATGACTTGGGAGCATGTCTGTGCTGATATTAGCAGCTGAAAAACACATACAACCACACTGTAAATATACAGTATAATGTAATAAACTGGTTGTTAAGTCACAATCTGTATTTCAAAGGGTGAGAATGTGCTGATTGTGGCAGCAGAGAAGCACACATTCAACCAGTAACAGGTATCTACATTGAGGTCAAGTCTGCCTGCCATTCCCACTAAAGGCAGAAATGATTTTAACACATCAACCAGTGTTTCCCATTAATTAAGGAGACTTTGGCAGCCGCCATCTCTCATCTCATTCAGTCAGCCCCTTCCCCAGCTGGACGAGGTCTCTCTCGTTGCGCACACACACATATGCATGCACAAATCGTGTTGGAACATTAATAAATGTTAAGTGTGTCAAAAAGCTAATTGTACATTGTTCCAATTGCCCCGCGAATATGCCCCCCCACCACCCCCACTGCGCAGAGGGTCCGAGACCTTCCCGCCATGTCTCTTGGAAAACGGTGCATGAGTCATGCTAACATATGCTAATAAATTAAGCCAAAGCTAAACTAAACTAAGCCGAAAAGGTTTCTGGCAATAAAACACTATCAACACATTTTGAAGGGATGACTGTTAGTGTAGTTACTAACTGTTCACAGCCCACATGTAATAGCTCAGCAAGTAATGCTAAACCAGTTTGTTAAAATTAGCATGTTAGCACTTGTTAGCCAATTTTACAATTAGCTTTACACTTTAGCTTTTTGCAAAGACAGGCAAAAGCAAATTAACATTACCTTTCAATACTGCGACTGTTGTAGGATCCATACCTGAAAAAGCCCTTCCATCTTCATACATGGCGTTGCGACTTTAGAGGACTTGAAACGGTTTAAACTTCAGACAGCAGGATGTAGGACAGCTAAAGCGCGAGGCAGCGGCTGCAACTGAACCAACGGCTGAATGACCCCTGTCGGCGAGTTCCCATTTGGAAGGTACCATGTCATAAAATGGGGGGTGACAAACATGTTGTAAATATTGTACAAACGGACAATATGACTGACAGACAGAGACATGATTTGAAATGCAGCATATTCAAAAATGTATCAATGAAACCGGTTATACTCCCGTAGAGGCCATTATAAATGCTAATTTAAAAAAAGATTAATTCATAGAACTCCCCTATTTTGCTAGATAATGCAGTCAAGTACATCAGAAATATATCGTTTCACGTACTTATTTCCCCAGTCTTTTTCCGAGACTGCACACGAAACTCAACTTGTCGCTGTGTGGTCTTGACGGTTGCACTGACGAATATCGCGTGTATAACTCATTCTGTCATCATGTAAAGACAAGACACTCCAAACATCTTCTTGAAAGCACCAGACCAGGAGATGGCAACCACGCAAATGATCGGCCACGAGAGGAACGTCAAGAACCGCTGCAGGCACAGGTGAGTAACTTTGCTACCATTACAACCATCTTTTTGCATCTATGACGTCCTGTTAGCTTTAGGACCCTCTGACTGACTGATGATTTGGTGCTTGTTGCAGTGGGTGAAACTAATGTTGACAAGGTGATTTACGCTCGGGAGTTTGTCCGTTATATTTTATTTTGAAATTTAACGGATGCCCTGTGCGCTTGACTTCCTGTGTTGGGCGATCTAATCGACGTTGATTGACGTGTGAAGGCCACGTGAATCATGCATCTACCTACCTCTCTCTTTAAAATGTCTTTCTATGCCTTTGATGCAATTGAAACAATTAAAACTGCATTAATTTTGACTCTTAGTCAATCAATCAATTCATATAAAGGAGAAAAAATAGGTGAACACAAGATTCACAGAGAATTCAAATTAATTGCTTCAATGTTATTGGATATTTTAATGCCCCGATATAAGCAACCGTCTTTAAAGAACTGAGAAGATTCTTGATTTGACAAGGATCAAACCAAAAATCAACAAAATCAAGACCGTCTTTACATTATTTTTGGCTGATACATTGGTATGAAAGTGGACTGATTTGATTTTGATTTATGTAAGGTACATTTTTACATTTCCAACATTTCTCCAATCAGTGTAACAGCCTTTGCAAAATGGTCATGATACACATATTAGCCAGACGAGGCCCTTTACTGAAGAGAACACTCTTTTACACCTCTCTAACCAGTGTTGTCTCAATCTGGATCGAACATGCAATCATTCTGACATGCTTAATATAAAACATTTCAAATGATAAAAGTTGTCCTTCAAATGCCACCCTCTCCTAGAGACAGTCTTTCTCATTTTATACTCAGAAAAACAAATACTGTGGTTTTTTTTTTGGTTTTTTTTACCATATATAGTCAAATAAATACAGAGGTATTGTCCCTGCAACATGTGAAGTGAACTGAAAGCTTACATTTCCTCAGACTGTTAATTTGCAACCAACAGAACGAACACTCGATCCACGCCTCAGCATGCCCACATGTAGGGACGGATTACTTCACTCCCGTCTCTTGGCTGGTAAAACTTTCGGGATCAGCTTCTTTGTTTTTGGATTGTGAAAGTGGGAATTCTTTGATAGACGGTGATACACACACACACACACACACACACACACAGACACACACACACACTTATTATATTGAATTATTAAATGGTCTGTATGCAGTAAAGAGACAAGACAAAACATTTATTGTTGTGCAATTCATTACAGTACAAACAGAACGTACAATGAACAAAGGTTCAAAGGTTATAGGAAACTTTTCCAGTCTATGACATAGCAGCATATTATGGCACTCCTTAGAGAGAGCATTAATCATCATTAGATATGTCTGAGCCTATCTTTAACTCCAACACTAAACTACACAATCACATTACTGTGGTTCTGGATGGCCAGGTGATTAACAAAGTCAGACTATTTCACGTTAGACTATTTGGTCTAGGACACATGATTGTTTGACAACAACGACGACGATAGCCAATTTCGCAACAAAAGTAAGATCTATTTTCCGAACTACCATCAACACTGTAATCATCCCTTAAAGCTGATATAATTTTGTATGGCTGTTTTTACATTTCACAACATCAGCCTTCAGTTTTCTGCACTTAAATCTCTGCTGAGAAGAGAGGTTAGTCTCCCACCGTGTTGGTTATACAAGTCCTCGCCTGGGAAACCACACCCTGCTCAGCAAAAACAGTTCGGATCAGATTCCAGGTTGCACAAACCCACTTCAGGCCAGCAGGTGGCATAAAGAAGTTTCACATATATTTTTCAGGAGACAAAATGACTCCACCAGTGGTTCTTTGAACATCCCACGACGTCTAGAGAAACATATCCACAGTACATCAATATTCCATGAGGCAATGTGAAAAAATCCTGTACGCAATAATGTCTTACAATCCCTGAGGAGCACTGACGCTCTGCTGGAACAGACAGTGTTGGGATGAGGTTCAGGTACAGTAGACTGAAACTGTACTCCTGCAGCTCCTAGTCCGCGGGATGCTCCGGACACGAGCGATTCACTTCAAACCACTCGTCTATACACCTGAAACAGGAAGAGGGGGGGGGAAGTTTTGGCTTGCGTTTGAGAAAAGTTGAACACTGATCTGAATCACAATTAGCTCTATTAATAACAAGAAACATTTCAATGTGTTTATATGTTTTTCAAATATGCAAAGAAAGCATATTTTTCAAAAACAAAACCATCTTCATCTCATTCAAAACCTGTGAACATTAACACTGTCTAAATGTTGCATGTACGGTGTTAATCAGCCACCCGCTAATATAATGTATACGCCATAGCAGTGCCGGCCCAAGCCTTTTGGGGGCCCTAAACAGAATTTGATTTGGGGCCCCCCTCCCACCACCGCGGAGTCACCTGTGCCTGGCAGACACAGCAGTTGTAGGCAGATGTATTGATCATGAAATCGGAATCATCTTGTCTTGAATTATTCATTCATACATGTCTCTTGTTTAATGTATTTAATTTGTAAAAAAAAAAAAATATATATATTTTTTTTTTCTCGGGGGCCGGCCGCTTATGTCGCTTATGCCTCGGGCCAGCCCTGCGCTATAATATACCCAATATAGAACTTTATAGAATAAGTTGTGCTCAATTTTGACCGATTCATGGGGGTTTTCTCAATTTTCTTCTCCTTAAAAATCAGGGAATGGAAATGCGTGCGTTTCTTTCGCTAATCGACCCAGTCATCATCATCATCATCAGTGTCGAGTCACAATATTGATTGAAACAGGAGAAGTCAAATGTTACATCTGCTCCCATATGCAGGGGAAACTGTAACAACACACGTAACACCTTCCTATAAATTCATAGGACCACAATAAACTCCCAACAATATCAATATGGTTCACGCAATTTAACATCCATCAAAGAGAATCTAATCTCTTGAAGTCCAAAGTTTAAAATCTTGGCAGCTTGAAGCATTTTCAGGTGCCTCCTGTTACGACCCAGCCTCCTCTGCTCTTGCCGAGACAGTAAATAAGCCACTATATCAAAATGTCGAACTGTTCTCTTCAAAACATTTATCAGAATGTGTCAATCTTTAAAAATGCATTTAAGTTTGCCTCTGGAAGTCGAGAATGTTCCGTATGCATGTGTGTGTGTGTGTGTGTGTGTGTGTGTGTGTGTGTGTGTGTGTGTGTTAGTTACCCTTTATGGTAGATGCAGAGGCAGGGCAGCCTGGCGATGGTGTCTCCCTGCTCCAGCTCCTCTAAACAGATGGCACATTCCCCCGAGTCTCTGGACAGGATGTCCTCTGAGAAAGACAATACGGACACAGGGGCGAACTGAGAAAAGAGCTGCCTCGCACACCAAATCATGCATCAGACGTTCAGTGCAGTCACCGAATCCTGCTTAACCAGCTGCTTAACCTTTGGTACCTGAATACCTGCGGCCAACTGCACCAAATCCAGAACTGGTATTCCTAGACAGTGTTTGAAGTCTGATGATCTGTTTTATTAAGTGTCTGATGGGACACAATGTTTGAGACACACCTCTTATGACACGTGTTTGCTCGCATATCGAGCCGTGACAGGTCCTAGTGTCAATGCCTGAGGCTAGGGAGCAACTGAAGCCCTTTGTTTTCATGCTTAGATATAAAAAGTAATCCTGCAGAAGAGGCAAGATAGTCATTCAAATGTAGCTCGAAACTATTTGCATGAGCTAGATGAGGAGATACGTGATGATTTTATGAGTTTTAAACGTGTACGTCGGCGATAAGCTAAGACACGCCGCGCACTGAGCGAGCTGCATGTGTGCTGTATATTTATCAGCGACATGCAAGCCACTGCGGGTGTGTGCCAGCTGAAAAGCTGAGCGTGCACGCGTTGCAACTGCTGAAGACGAGGAGCGATCTGTTCTCGTTTGCGTCAGGCCTGGGATGTCTGCAGGAAGCGCGTGCGATGACATCTGTATGTCTACAGGCAGCATGTGTTTGCCTTTCCTGTGTGTGCACATGTGGGCCTGTGCACACTACACAGGTGCTCACACACAGATAGTTTGCACGCACATGCCTGGCTTGTATAAATGTGCAGCCATGTTACTTTTAGCTGTGTTTGCTTTGATGCTCTCAGGCTGCACTGTACTGTATGA
>OMLP01045717.1:10585-26946 GCA_900302685.1 Spondyliosoma cantharus
CTGTAGGAAATGCTTGGCTCAAAGCTTTTTATTTTGAAAACATGTTGACATCCCCCCTCAGCCAATCAGAGTGCAGGTCTGTCACACAAAGGCAAGCTGTTGCGTGCTGTAGACACACAGACACACACACACACACACACACACACACATTTAAATCATTAGTGAGCCACAGGTCGTTCCCAGAAATCAGACCCATCAGGCGGAGATGACAGGTGAAGTCCTCGGGACTCACAACACACATGCGCTGGAACTGAACCTGCGACAGACTGCGATTTCAAACACCTCTGCATCTGCAGCTCGCCCTCGCATGACTTTCTCAAGCTGCTAATTATCACAGTTAATCGCTCTGTTTTCCTTTTTCTTTTCTTCCATTCATCAGCGCAGCAATGTTCCTTTTTGAAAAAGGAGAGATGAGTAATAATTACGGTCACATCAGCTGCAGAGATGTTTTCATCCCTCTCAACAAGTTCTTTTTTCATAAAGGGATCAAAACACAGCCGTGTGCGTGGCTGTAGCTCCGCCCTCTTCCTGTGTAAACCCACACACCGCCGGTGACACATGGCTGGACGGGTGAAAATAGGGCGCTGGCCTATTTTTCCAGACGTTCCAGATATGCAAATAATTTTTTCAAGCGCACTCCCTCACTTGGCTTCAAAGTGCAACATGTAAGTCTTGAATGTGGGACGATGAAGGAATTTCCAAAGGAAAATGTTCACATGTGGTGTCATTTCAAAAGTCTGAACTCTAAACTTGCGATTAGCTTCACGCTCCAAAAGACTTCAGACTCATTTGTGCACAGTGGTCAGTTGCTGTGCTCCACATGTCTGGAACAAACTGCAGGTCGACTCTGAAGCACCTTTCTGCTTCAAGGCTGTGAACTGCACTCTGACTTTTATATTTCTGAACTTGTTTTAATCTTTTGTTTCTAGATGTCTCCCTGCTCGTTTTTTAACATATTTTTAATGTAATGTGTGCTATACGAATTAACGTGCCTTGTCATGGAACGCGCTTTAATTTCCACTTTTCTTCTCTAAGTCAGAAGAAGAAGAAGCCGTGCAGTACACACAATAACACTTTAACTAGGCGGCTAACAAGAATGCATAAACACAAACAAACAGACGGATGAAAGTCTCTTCTTGTCTTTAAAGGCTCTCAGTCATCGAGCCGTCACTTCACCCGTGTCTTCACGGGAAGAACACATTGTTCAGGATCCAGGCCACCCAAAGCTCGGTGCATCTAACCAGCCTCATTACGAGGACTTTAATATTATTATGACTTATTATCTCTCCTGCACGAAGATTATTAGCTCAGTTAAATGATCCATGAAGGAGATTATTCTCATGTCAGTGCGAAAGAGGTAAAACGAAGCCTCACACGACCACAGAAATACTTAGACGAGCACTCCCTGCCAACCTGTGTGTGTGTGTGTGTGTGTGTGTGTGTGTGTGTATCCACCCACTACTAGGGACAATCCGACTCTACCTGTATTACAGGGAGCGTTGCGTGTCTCTGTCGTAACAACCAGTCATTTGACATTGTTATGTAAGTGTCTGGCCTCATCTCAGATTGTCTACTGTTCCTCTTCTGTCCTCTTGCTGAGATTTAATCAATTTCTGAATTCTTGCCGGTTCCGATTCAGGACTTCTCTGCAGAAGTCTCATCGGAAGCCTTAAATAGACGTGTACCTCGATGTTTTTCCCTCCTGTCAGCTGCAGGTGGTCAGAAACAAGACCTGACGTCGTTTCTGTCGATCGTATATAAACAGGTCGCACTGATGAAAGATTCGCTGCTCAGTTTCGGGATTATTAATTATTTTTACCGCCGAGCCTCGGGGCCCAGACACACCAAACCGCCGTCATAGAAACTTGCGGTGATGAATGACGACTGTCGTGCCGCCTCACTTCACCTGCGTCCTGACCACTGTCGCTAATAATAGTCTCCTCTAATGAAGATAGTCTGATGTAAAGTTGCAGACAGCACTGACGGAGAGGAAGAGACGGAAAATGAAGGAAACTGCATTATACAGACATGTATTTATAAGTATAGATACACAAAACAGATCTAAAATGTCGTGTATATGTTAGAAAAACAAACAAACAAGCTCAACGTCGGCGTGTTGGAGAAAGTATCTCAGTGGCTTCACCTCACCGTGAGGAGAAAGCATCTGTGGATGTTTTCCTTTTAAATCTCTAAGAGACAAATATTACAATGAAATATAAGAGATACAGTTGAGTATAAACACAGAAATATAAACGTAGATTCTAAAATATTAAAAATACATCCTGCCCAGTGTTTTCTACTCATGTAATCCGTCCCTGCCGATGCACAACACGACCGATTCTACAGCTCAGTCGGCCGAAAAGCTGCTGTATTTATGAACGACGCCGGTCGGCCCCGGTGTGTTCGGGCGCTTACAGCTACAAACAGTCAAAAACAAACGTACTGAAACCTTTCAGGAAGCGGCCTGCGAGCCTGAACAGTCAATTAAATTGGTTTGATTGAGCAAATACATGCTTCAAGAAAGCAGCAACTGCTTCTGATGGAAATACGACTCCTGTTTGTCTACGGTTCAACTCTTATTGTTGTTTTGGTTGCAGGAGTCACTCAGCCACACTGATAAAATGAAATCAACACTCTTACTGACAATAACCTGATTACAAACTGAGCTACAGTAGTTTGCGTGATGTCTTTGTGATTGTGTGTTTCTTATCTTGACATGTGTGTGTGTGTGTGTGTGTGTGACATCCAGCTGTGCAGCAGCAGTGAGTTATGTCCGTCACTGCCGGGTCGAGTGTCAGCGTGTGTCCTTGGTGCAGATGAGTTGTGTGAAAAGGGGGGATTTCAGCCCAATCCTGCACATGACTGGCAACCCTTTAAATCACTCAGCACTTTTAGCCCCCCCGGGGGGTCACGGCAAGACCAGGACTGCCAGATTAGATGAAGCCCTCACTCTCTCCATCCGTCTCTCTTTATCAGTGTCCGATTACACAGAGGGAGGGAGGGGAGGAAAAATGAGATGAACAGAAAAAATGGAGAAGGAGGAAGGGAAAATGAAAAAGAAAAGAGACAGCGATGAGTGTGAGGGAGAACGAAGAGAGCAGGAGGGGATTAATGAAAATAAAAAAAGAGGGGGACGAGGAGAGAAAATCGCCGACGGGCGAAGTTAAAAGGAGGTCGGTGGAGGGAAAAGGTGAGAGGAGGATGGAGGAGGGAATAAATAAGAAAGAGGGATGGTGAAAATATGACGGAGGGGTGAAGGGGAAGAGGCAGATGAAAAAGGAAAAGGATGGCGTGAAGGAGGAGGAGGAGGTGTAGAGAGATATTGGAAGACTGATTACAGAAGAGAAGGAAGGTCTCACACACACACACACACACACCTTATTCAGTGATGTCTTTCCTTGAGGCTTTAAGCTAATGCTAACATCAACATGCTGGTGTTTAGCTTTATTAGTTTTATGTAGTAGCATGTTAGCATTTGCTAAGAGGCACAAATGAATCGGTCGATCGCTGCTGACTATATATATCCAAAACATTAACTTTAACAGCGTGTACGACCGGTGTGCCGGCTAGGTTTAGGCATTTTTTTTTCCTAGTTTGGCTGGTCCTGCGACTTATATATCAAAATATATATAATTTAACATGTGTTTAAATGTTAATTCATACTGACTGACATGAACCAAGGAGTAAACGTTACCGTCTACAGCCGCGAGAGGGCGCTCTATGCTTCCTCCGGAGTTGGCAGAGTTGTTCAGAAGCGACACCGAGGATGAAGAATTCAGTGGATTCAGTGATGTGGAGAGAGATCGAGAGCTTGGTGAACTTGCTTAACGGTAACTCGCTTGTTGGACTCGTTGGCTTGTTATGTTAATTTAGCCTGTTCAGCCTCCCAGGTACAGTAAATGTTCTTGACGCTATTGTGTAGCTGAATAACTGTTGATGTGTTAAGTTAACATACGGGACACTATTAAGCCTGTTGAATCTTTCCAGATTAAATGTCTGTTCTTGGTCTTGGATTTTGTGAAATAAATTTCTAAATAAATGCAACTTATAGTCAGGTTCGACTTTTTCTGATGAGGACAGTCTGTCAGAATGACATATTTACTGCGGTTACTCTGGTTTTTACTATTTGAATTCATGTCTATGAGTGTCCATGTTTTCTGGGATGTTGTGGTATCTGCCTGCTTTCCCTTCACACCTGCACCGCATCACCTTTGCTGTCCCGGCTAAAGAAACCGATATTTTCTTTCGGGCTGGATCTCAGAGTTCCTGTGTTTGACTTCCAGAGAGAGACAAAAGAAAAATAAAGATTCCTTTACTTTCTGTTTCATCTAATCAACGGTGTGTTTTCCGTGGCTTCCCGTCCTCCTGCTGGTGGACTGTTTACATCTTCACTGTCTGCGTCGGTGCCACACCTGGGCTGGCAGGTGTGGCTATCAGGGAAAGCCCTGTTGATGCCAGTAGCCCGTTGCTTTCAATATCAGCTGTCAGACCGACTGACTCAGCCGATGCATGTCTGGCTATTAATGACTCAAACGCACACACACACACACAGAAGGATGTACAGTACACACAGCTTCACCCACACATGGGGAAATTATTTGCTAATTGCTGAATGCTGAAGGAAACCAACACACACACACACATGCACAGATTGAAGGCATTCCCATGTGTGGGTGAGTCAGCGTCTGTGCACGACAGACTCAGACTGAGGAATGTAAACAGCAGCGGTTGCTGGTTCTAATCCCCGCAAAATGTTGGAGAAACATGGCGTGGCTCTGCGGCTTTCACCCTGCGTGCTCAGGACTGATACCAGCTGCTGTTTACTGTTTACGCTTTATTCACCCGCGGACGCCTTTTTACGTGTCGTCTTGCACCTCGAACGCCACCCTGACACCACCCTGACACCACCACCCTACTGTACATTCTTCTGTCTGAGATTAAAACCTGACCGACAAACAACAAGCACACAATCGTGTCGCAAAGAGGAACTTTGGATGTTATAGTTTGCACGATTTCCTCAGTCTCAGCTTCTGTTCAGCCACATTTTGGAGGGTTTCTTTCATTATTCTTGCAGCTTTAAGTTTGGAAATAAAGGTTTTACATACAAACATCAAGGCCCTGGCAACAAAAAAAACAGGAATTACTCAACCGAGTTACCGACTCGTGGTGGCTGAACCGACGTGACATTTGCAGGTGTGTTTACATGCTGTTTAATGTGCTGCAGCTGAGCCACTCATTAGCTACGTAGCACGCAAACCGACTGTTAGCAGCCCACTTTTCCCTCGAGACTGTTTGTTTGGTAACTCAGTGAGAAAGCTTAAAACGCAGGACAAGACGTATGTTTGTGTTTTTGTAGGTTAGATGAGAAGGAGCCTCGAGCAGGGAAGCTAATGTGTGTCAGAGTCTGTTAGAAGGAGGCAGGAAACATTCGGTCGACGACGTTAAAATGTTCACCTGTGATAAACCATTTTTACAGCTAACAGACACTCTAGACATCTTCTGACAGACACTATGTACCTCTGTCATTTACCACAGGTGTACAAGAATGACTGGTATGAGGGGAACCTGCAGCGCCTCGACCGACAAAGAAACAAAAACATTTTTAGGCCCGGTTAGCTTTTAAGTTAATGTGTTTGGTGGCAAATTAAGCATACAGGTAAATTCTGGTGCAGTAAATGCAGCACGACGGTGGTGTAGCCTTTAATAAAATGATGACGGGGTGCTCAAACTTTTTCCTGTGGATGTGTTCGTTCGTTTTACAAACGTAAACACACATTGTGTTGTATTGTTAAGATGCAAAGAAGAAGAAGAAGATCCCAAGTTCCCTCAATCGACTGACTTCCTTAATATGATTAGATTATATGAAAAGTTATTTACATTATATATTTATACGTTGTTCTGCTGGAAACATCCGGCGGTCCATATTGACCTCATAGCAGGTCCCAACTTTGGGTCCCTGGGTCAGAACTGATCCAGAACTGATCGTCAACTGAACTGAAAGTTTAAAAATATTCAAACTTGCTTTTGCAAAATTCAGTTGAAGTAAAAAAGAATTCGAGAGACAAAAGAATGCGTCTGCAAATACAAGAATCAATACAAACGTTTGTTGTCAAATGACGTCTTGTCTAATCGTTGGATTACCTGGATTACAGGTGTGCAGTGACACAAAAGAAACCAATGACTCTCCCTCGACTGTTGACTGATCTTCCTCCTCTTCTTCTTTATTCCGTTCTTTAGGTAATAAAAGTCTCTTATCTTCTGTGGCTGTTTCTCTTTTGTCTCGATGCATGTTTTAAAAATGAGTTATAGTTGCTGTGATTTTCTCCCGAGGTCGTGATTTGTTATGTGTCAGGTTTGGAAGTCGGTGGAGTTCATGAGTTTCTATGTGAAATACCAGTAAATCAGCTAAGTTAAGGTAATAAACACTCACATAGAGCCTGATTAGTTTCAGTAGAGTTGTAAATAAGCTATTAAGCTCATTAGTTATTGGTCATGTTGGGGGAGAGTGTGAGAGTCAGGTTGACATTGTATAAGTTCCTGTGTGTGTTTGTTAGCTCGAACACCTGTGTGTGTGTGTGTGTGTGTGTGTGCGTCCCTGCTGCAGGTGCTTCATTCAGCTCGCTCCTTCATTCATAAATACAGGCCGTGTGGGGGAAAACAAAAGGAAGGATGTCGCACTTCAGCGGAGTGAAGAATGGACGCATTGTGCTGCCGCGACGCCACATCCACCGCACATTTCTCACACTTTTCATTTTTAAAGTGGACTCGGGTGCTTCGAGCTGACAATGTTGGGAAACGATCGCCGGCTTCATTTCCACAGAGAGGGACGTTTCTGTTTTGCCAGTCCTGACCCACATCGAGTCCCATCAGTCAGCAGCTGGAAACACTGCGGCACGGAGCGCCGAGAGGCCGCACGTCTCCGCTGCCGTTCACCGAGCCGTCATTGTTGTCGCTGCTGATCGACGGCCTCCAACCTCGGGGTCGGTGGATAGGATTGAGTTATTACTGCCATACGTTGTCACTACACTGCAACACCACAGTGATCACAGTGTTGAGATGTACGACGCTGACCGCTTGTCCCGACGGATAAACACCTGCGACAACAAGCAGCCGGCTCACACAGTTTCACTCCGTTGGACACGACTTCACTTCAGTCAATGAAACCAACAGGATTTGTAAATCGCCCGCGTGTCCTCTCATGCTGCTGGTAAACATTGCTTCACGTTACTTAAAGCAATCTAATGGCACCCGTTGCTTCAGAAAATCAAGTCCAGACGTGGCTCTTTATCTTTTAATCCAATTTTGTATTTTGTCAGCAACGTAATCGCGTCAGCTGGACAACACCCTGCAGCTGCCCAGGTCAAAGTCGCCGGATGCTGCGGACGCTTTATTTACCTCCACAGAGGAGGTTGTGTTTCCGCTCGTGTCCGTTTGTTTGTTGGTTGGTTTGTCGGCAGGAATACATAAAAACTGCCGAACAGATTTCCTTGAAACTTGGAAGGAAGATGCGTCACGGCCCAGAAGAGACCCCGTGAAGTTTTGGTCGGGATCTGGATGAAGGAACTTAGACTGTCAGACTTTTTTAAAAACACAACTGTAATGAAAATAATAGCTGTGGCTGCTAAAGCTCACGCGGTCTCATAGCAGACTGTTATGTAACCTGACAGTGTTTTGTTCTTCCACGTTCATAACGTACAGAGAGCCACGTGAAGGGCCGATGGATGGATGTGCTGTAGTCGCACAACATGGCTGACTCACAGACAAACAGGTAGTGTGACAGTTAGCTAACATCACCCGGACCGAGATGTATTTTTTGCCCTTCCATTCTTCAGGAGTGACTCACTGGTGTCCCAATCAGAGCCCAGGTGAGTTTTGGTCTCCCTTTCTCCACGCCCTGGGACACTCATGATGACACCGACCGGTCACCTCGCCCTGCACCGACCGCAGCAGCAGCAGCCCCCCCCGGCTCAGAGGCTCTGACCCACAGGACTGCAGATCCAGCCACAGGCACGCTATCTTAAGCTATGCTAAGCTAACTAGTCTCGAGGATTACTCGGTGATGCAACTGTGGTTTGGAGAGGTATTAGGGTATCTCCACTGTGTTTACACCCCCTTTCTTTTTGATCCACGAGGATTGTTTCTAATGGTTTCAACTTGCTGACTCCAGTGCGGTCGGGCCTCCGAGGATAACAACGTGAAGAATTAGCTAACTGGGGTTTTGTCGCCAATCGCTGGATTGTCGGCGGCGGTGTGATTTCTCTTTAAAGGCCTGGTGAGCTGTCTCGTACACAAATACACACACTGACTAACACTCACGGACACACAAACAGAAGCCTGATTCATCGGGTATATCAACCAGCAATCCTATGGATTCACCACACGCCTGGAGTCACGCTTGGGAAGACATTTGTGTTATTCATTGTGTTTTCACTAAAACCATAGCAACTGGTCTGTTTCAGAGTGAGCCAGCTGAAGACTTTGAACCAGAAACTTTCTAATGTCCGTATTCTGAAATGAATTGTATCCTCTACTTCACAAAAATGATAATGAGGCAAAGTAACCTCTAGTTTCTGCTCATATCTCACAGACTCTGTCAGCAGATGAGGTTTGTGGATGCTGTGAATGATTTTGGTTCACGCTTGGCTCGAGTGACGGTCCGAAAAATGTGTGTATGTGGTTGAAAGCCCCGTAAAAAGCGAGTAAGCGGACATTTGATGTGATATGATTTTTCTTAAGGTCGACAACCGCGATGCTCCACTGTAAGATAAAGATAAAAAACATATACATTCATGAGGAGAAGCGAACACACGGCTCGCTTTAAAAGAGGCTAACACAAATAAAATCAGTCAGATAGAGTGCTCAGAGTACTTTTACTCAAGAAGATAGTAATCTGATTACTCCTATATTGTGTTGACTCAAATGCAGGACTTGCAGGAAGTACGCAAACATATTCACACAACTCACATCACACACACACACACATTCAAGCCATAAAGAACTATAATCTGATAAATAATGAGAGTTGTGAATGTCCAGGACTCTGCTGCATATTAAAAACACTTTGGCCAACTTTATAAAAGTAAAGTCAACAGTTCTGTGTGTTGTAATGCAAAGAAGCAATAGAGAGAGTGCACGTTAATATGTGTACAGATTGTGTATGTATATACAGTATATAGAGCGTGCATCGTTTATGTTGACAAAGTGTCAACAAATCATGTACACCGAACATGAGGTACATCAAATAAGGACACAAAGGGAAGCATGGAAGACACACACACACACACACACACACACACACACACACACACACACACATCAGATCTACGGTAATGACAGAGCAGTCGGTCGGCAGGATCCCGTCTGTCCGACCGTCCTCGTCCTTCATCCACAGCTTTGACTCAGACCCACCACATGTGTGTCTGCGCGCGCGCGTGTGTGTGTGTGTGTGTGTGTGTGTGACCGTTTTTTCTTTTTTCAATGACATTTTTAGAAAGTGATGACATCTTGTCCAGCAGTCCTCGCTGCTTCAAAGAGCCGCTTGAGGGTTAAGTCTTGGTTACAGGGTTAAGGTTTAGGTTTAGGGTGATGGTTAAGGGAATGTGTTTTGTCTGTGAGGGTCCCCACAACTATACAAGTACAACAACGTGTGTGTGTGTGTGTGCGTGTGTGTGTGCGTGTGTGTGTGGTAGGATGTCTGAATGTCCCTTTCTACTCTTCCGCTTTGAAGTTTTCAGCAAAATCATCCAACGCACACCAACACACACCAACACACACCAACACACGCGCACAGATGTTGTGAGCGTACTCATTCATCAGGCCGATCAAAAGACGCGCACATGTGAGCCGACACACGCACAAAACACATCCATCACGCAGCAAGAAAGTGCACACACTGAGATACACAACAGAAAGTGTGTGTGTGTGTGTGTGTGTGTCTAATAAACAGGCCTATAAATAACATGAGAGGAGGAGACACACTGCGTTTCTGTTGTGGTTTGATGTTTTGTCGCTGGAGGATCCTGCAGACACACAAACATCCCCGTCAGTAATTATCGTCACCACGGACACTGACGACTGATGAGCGCCCTGTCGGCCAATCGCGGGGCGAGGAGGGAGAAAGCAGACTTTATAGCTCCTCCCTCTGATCACGCCATCCTGAACCGTCCCTGAGCCAGCAGCAGAAAAAACAGGTGAAAGTCGAGTTAAAACGTGGAGCCGTAAAATAAAATATCAACGATTCTATCTGAATATATGAAGTCGTGTCAGTTTTTTTACTTTTTTATTATTGCTTTGTCTCATTTGTCTCTGTTGCTTTTAAAACAAACTTTGTGAAACAGTGTCAGACTGGAAGAAAGGATGGTCATCGTGTAGAAAAATACTTTAAAATCAACTTTATTTATGGAATAATCTGCATCTGAACGTGCTGAACTGTTGATATGGATGATGAGTCTTGAGTCTGACTGACACGACGTGTTTCTCTTCTGAATCAACCACAAAGTTTGTCTTTATCCGAGACACTAAACCTTATTTCTATTACTTGTAAGTGAGCTGATATGCAGGACAACAAGTTCCATTACTGCGACATTTTGACAGTAATAAAACGTAACTTAGCATTTAATTTCCGTGTTGCTTGATTCAGTGATTTGTGCACAAAGCATTGAAACGTGCATGTGAAACCTGACCTGCATCAGAATCCAGTCCCGGTCAGGAGAAAGGAGCATGAAGGAGATCCGGCCGATCAAAGTCCGCCAACGCGGTGCTGTGTCGGTCCGATCGAGGTATGAGTCATGGAGGAGAGAGTGACCTGAGGGAGGGAGACCTCTTTGTGCACGAAGGTAAACAGGAAACACGCACAATAAAAAAAGGATTCATCCCTTCGATTGTCAAGGCTGTGAGAAACACTGGTCGTCGAGCTTCACTGTGTGTGTGTGAGACACCTGCGTCCATTCTTTCAGTGACCTCCGCAACTTAAAAGACACAAAAACACAACATGTGAAGTTTCCACAGTCCACATCTAACTGAGCTGTGATTGGACGGGAGAGGATGCTGCTTGTTCACATCAGCTGTAACACAAACGGTGCAGACTAACAAGCTGATGAGGCTCAGGTGGACTCACCGTACTCACCGCAGGTTTCTACCTGCAGCACTGTTCACCTCGTGGAGGCCTCACCGCTCGACCCAGGGTTGGATTTCAGCCTGCGGCCCTTTGCTGCATGTCATCACCCCCCTTCTCTCTCTCTCCCCTTTTACTGTCACTGTTCACCCGTCCTATTCAAATAAAGCCATAAAATATATATATATGTTGGCAAGAAAAGCTAAATCATTTGTTCAATCGGTGACATAATCAACCTGCACCAAAATGCACAAAAAAATGTGTTTATTCCGATTTATTGAACATGTTGCTTCATTATTTGAAAATGTTTTAGTGACAGTTATTAATGCATTCTGGGAAATTCCCCCTCGCACTTGTTATTCAAGTCGACATACGCAACGGCCTGTCGGAGGAGCAGACGACCAAATGTCCTCAAAGATATTCTGCAAGTTTTAGTAAATTGCATCCAACTAAGCGATGGATCGACATCAGTTTCATTTCTGTGCATGTGTTTAGCCTAGCATAGCATAAAGACTGGAAACAGGGGGAAACTGCTAGCCTTGTTGAATCGTGTTTGTTTACTGTAGATAGAAGACGAACAACGTTTTTATTATTTTCATTACATTTGATGACATTTCCAGCAGACGCAGACACGTGGTCTGACAAAACCCACCGACAGGCAGCATTTATGAATGTATAAATATAGACATATGAATGTACATGTGTGTGTGTGTGTGAGTGAGTGTGTGTGTGTGTCTGTGCTCTGAGAATAGCTCTGAACAGGAAGTCTAAATCTGGCCTGGACCAGGAAGAAAAGTGTGTGAGAGGAACAAACAAATCAGGAAATCCTACACACACACACACACACACACACACACACACACATGCGTGCATCCCCCCTCGCTGATACAATGACGGGTAACTCCTCCACTCACTTTTATTCTCTCCTCATTTAAAGACTCTTGACGTTCAATGTATTTAATCTGTTTCATACTTTCTTTTCTTTAAACGTCTCCAGGAAAACACTGAACATGTGCAGAAGTAACTGCCTGATAAACACCTCAGCTCAGTGTGTGTTGGCACTGCTGCACTCATGTAGTGTGACTGAATGTTGTGAAACAAAACACCATTATGAAAGCTCGTGAGGCAGGTGAGCAGTGTTGGATTTGTTTTTCCTGGCAGCAGCAGCGACACGTTCAACTCAGGGGAGTTTTTTTTTTTGGGGAGTTTTTCTGATTTCACGGATCTTCACGCGTGCAGGGGGAGAAACATTCAGACGGACTTTGATGTTTTATTTCACTTTGCAGAAATATTTAAGTTTGGCTAATGAAATCCTTTGTTCAAAACGGGAGACAACCTTATTATGTTGCTCTCAGACCAAGTCAAGCACAATGTGTGTGATCCCCCAGCAGCGAGAACACAAGGAAGATGGTTACGTTCTTATTTGCGTTCTACAATTTTCAAGCATCTGCAGATTTTCTGTCTTTCTTGTCTTGTACTGTTTGAATCTGCACAGTTACACGTAAATCATGGAGCACCTTCTTTATATAAAAACTGAAATTATTATCCATAACTGTTAGCATGCACACACGTACAGAAGAGGAAGTAGGATTCGTTTTTTCCCTGAGGAAGTTTGCATCTGTGTGAGTGTGAGACAGGTTCTCAGGCCTGCCGATACTTCCTCCTCCTCCTCCTCCTCCTCCTCCTCCTCCTCTTCTTCTTTTGTCGTTTGTTCCTCCTCCAGCTGGACTGCAGACAGGAAACAGATGCTCTCTCCCCCTCTCTTCCCTCTTTCTCCCTTTTCTCTTCCTCCTCTCCTTTTAAATCTCCCTTCCTCCCTTTCTCTCGCTCTCTCTCTCTCTCTACCTCCAGCTCTGCTGCCACCTCCTCCTCCTCTCTTTCACTTACGCTCCCTCCTCCACATCCCTCGCTGCACTTAATGCTGTCTCACACTCTTCCTCCCTCCCTCTCTCTCTCTCTCTTTCTTCATGTCTTCCTCTTGTTTTTCTTCCTCTCTCTCCAGTCTGTCTATTAGACTTATTCCTCCTCTTTCTTTCTTTCTCTCCCTCGTCCGTCTCTCCTTCCTTCCCTCTTTTTCCTCTTTACTGTTACCTTCTTCTGCTTCTACTGTACCTGTTGATTTGACTATTGACTGTCAAATACACTTTACAACCATATAAAAAAGAAAAGAGAAAATGTAACATACAACATAATAATTAAGAATATAAAATACTGTATATACTTTATAATAAATTAGCTTTTACGTAAGCGATGACAGAGAGCAGGACTGATGTGTTTTAACACTCTGTTGTAATTTTAAGGTTGTACTTAGTTGCAACATATTAAATGTATGTCTGTAATTATAAAGAACAAAGATTGACCATCACCTGAAAATAACAAATACAGCAAGATAATGAAAATAGAAATAAATGGATCGGGGAGCAAATCGATCAGAGTAAAATGCCGAAGACTCAGAAGAAGTTGTGAAAGATCTTAAAGTTGCCGGCTGGATGTGAAGTGAAGCTGCTCCACTGTCCTGAATCAGTTCTTTTTATTCTAATCAACCTTTATTTTAAAAATAATACCCATTAAGATGATAAAAACATCTCCTTTACAAATGAATCCTGGACGAGGCAGCAACACGGAGCTTCACAGAGAAGAAACGAGCAACTATTTAGTTAAAGTTTCTGCAAGTTTGTGTTTAATTACATTCAAATAATAATAATAAAGGAAATAAAGGCAAAACACCTGATACACTGATATCACCAGAGCTATGAATGCGTGTGTGTGTGTGTGTGTGTGTGTGTGTGTGTGAGTGAGACAAGGGGAGATGTCTATGTTTTTATGTTTTTGTTGGCAGTGTGTCGCCACCTAGTGTTCACACTGATACTGCACGTGTGTGTCTGCTCTCAAATACTTTCCCTTAAAGACTTCTTCATTGTGATTTTATCTTGTCAGAGCAACATCTACGAAAGTATCGATCCATTAGTGTTTCAGTAAGCCGATCAACATCTGGACTAACTGAGCACCGTCGTCATTCATGATATTATTCACACCTGTCTTCACATGTGAGTAAAAGAAGAAGAAGAAACTGAAGAAACATAAAGAAAACAATGTTGACCAGAAGTCTGACTTCACACGCACAGTCAGGTTATTTGTCGTCTGTGTTCATCCGACAGAAAACTTTATATAGTTTTCTCTGATGTTTTAATATTTGGGACACGTGCAGATGAAATTTGATGTCTGCATGTTGTCGGTTACACATACGTGACCCCGTCTGTCTGTCTGTCGGTGCTGACAGCTGCTGACAGTCGCAGGTTGCTCCGACCTTGTATTTCGTTTCTTCCTGTCATGTCATGACCTCCCAGCCTGCAGAGAGAGATCCCAACTAATGAAACCTCAGTTAGACACTCCGCTCTAAGCTCTGAGATCAAGCAAAGACAATTTCTAATGGACTTTCAATGAAAAGTGAACCCCACTGCTGCAGTATTTATTCTCTTCTAACTCTGATGATAATCACATGTCTGTCAGTTGCACTTAACAAACCAACAGATATACATTTCCAGGTCATCATGATTCTCCTGTGTTGTTAATCAATCTCCTCGCTGCTGTGGTTGATGGGCTGAGCTCATCACCAACATGTAGCATTTACTAGTTACTCCTTAGTTACTCTTCCACTGGCACAAGGTGAGTGATTTTCTCCATCTCTTTCCAATTATTATCCTCCCCCTCCCCTGCAGGAGCATTCAACCGGGCTCCCACACGACGGGGGTAAAACCACACTGACCATCATTGCAGGAATCGAGCTCTGTCGCTCTCCCATTCCTTTCCGCTCGTTCATGCCGCCTCTCCACAGAGAGAGCGACGCTGGCCTGGGGGCTGCTTCCTCTCTCCATTGTTGGACAGTAATTATCGGTCGCCTACCTGCCTGCGCACAACTTATGTATTATCCGACTTGGGTAGGAATCAGCAGTTCACCTTCTCGGCGTGTGGACAGGATGCAACCCACAGGACTCTTGCAAACAAAGTTCTGGTTCCCAGACACCATGGGACACGCCTCCAGAGGTCCTGTGTCCGTACTTCCACTGGCTCTGCTGCGTTGCGTATCTACCCGGTTGCAGCTCCGGAAGTCCAGACCCTTCCACAGCAGATACACAAGGCTAACATGTTTGCGCACGGCGTATCAATTCAGCCGAAATCAGCACGGAGCAGATCGAGCGAGACGGGAAGTCAGACACCGAAACAACATTAAAACATCCTGTAAATTCTCTTCTCAGAGACAAATCTGAGCAGGCCCACCCTTCTTCTAATCCATTGTCTGTTTGTTGTTGTTAAAATTGCGATTGCACGTGGTACACTGGAGCTGCCCGGCAGTGCTGAACTCAAAATGCAGCCGGTGGATGATGATGAACGAGGGAGCACGGAGCAAAGCCGCAACCGCAACCACAGCGCACGATCCACGTGAGACCTCCGTGACTCGGACTTCCGAATCGCGGAGGTCTCACATGGATCGTGAATCACGGATGCCTAGTTTGATTGTGATCTGGAGAATTTGCAGGCCCGGTTGAGGCCTTGAACTCTTCATCAGGTTCCTCATTGTCCTGCTGAGGGGATCTCTGCCATCTGGGAGTGCTGTTGTCATGTGGGGGTAGACTTGGAACTTCGTTAGTAGTCTGGTGCACAGAAAAGAGTTAATCGATCGACTTTACTTATTATTCGTTTTATTGTTACGCCTCAAAATACAATAAAACCTTTGAGCTGCTGCAAAGTGTTTTGTTTTGGCACCTTCTCTCTCAAACCAGCACCAAATGTGTATTTTCCGGATCCAAGTCTGCAGTGACGAGCTTTCCCAGTGAGTCTTCCTCTCTAACAAGGTAAACCGAGGTCAGATAACCTGTGTTTGTTTACAGCAGCGTGTTGCCCGAGCGGGGAACGCAGAGTTCAGCGCCGCGAAGACGGTGGGGGTGTTTATCTGGGTTTTATGATGCCGTGTAATCCTTCCAGTAAAGCCAGTCCAGTGTAACAACGGAGAGTCAACTCAATCTGAATGAATCAGAGTTTCCAAGGATCCCGCTCAAACGACCCCCCTCGTCTGTTCACACACACACATCCTCTCCTGAAGTCACCACAGCAGTCGGAGGAAGCAGCCTGGAGCTGACGGCTGCAGCGAATTATCTTCCAGCGGTGGCCGCTCTCTGCTGGATGAAGCTCTGCTTTTGTCCTTCCTTTAACGTTAATTAACTTTAATTCTCCCTTTTTCTTCCTGTCT
>OMLP01045717.1:26966-37124 GCA_900302685.1 Spondyliosoma cantharus
TTTCTTCCTTTTTTTTTTTTTTTTTTTCCATCCGCAACTCTTTTTCTTGATTCCGTCATAACGACAACATGAAAGTGATGAAATCAGGTGAACCCTCGTGCCTCCAATGTCAGAACCTAGAAGCGTTCAAAGTTATTGTTTTCGTCATTATCAGCCAATAAAAGTGAATCTGCAGAACTGGGAATGATGCAAACTGTCTCAAATGGTTAAAACACCATCTCTGAGTGCAGCTGGTTTTCTTTTCCAGAGGATTGGGACTGAGATTTTCTTCAGAAATGTTACGCTGATGTTGACTGCAACTCACTTATTAGGCTGCTCAGAAATCGTTCGACTCCAAAGTGAAACCTAACTCTTTGGCTTTTGGTTACTGCTGTGCTGAGAGTCACTTTTTTGACTCACAGTTTCCACCTGGTTTTAGTCGGCGCATCATGAACATTCAACAATTTTTCCAGCTTTCTTTATTCCCTTTATTTATTCCTCTTTAATCGAAGCCTCTGGAGGAGCGGCTGTGAGGACATAAAGGTTTTCTTTCTCTCTCTCCTGGTGTCGGGGTTACCTGCTGGTCATCTCAGGGGCCTATCACAGCCCTCATACATCACGTCTTTATTAGGGGGAAGTCATTAGGTTTCTGCGGCGACCCAGCCTTGACCCCGCTGAAGCTGCATTAAAAACCTCGACCCACGGGTCAGGACACTGGGGTGGGGCTTACGCCGAGCTTCAGCCAATCTCAGATGACCTGGGCCACCCAATGAGGACTTTGGGACAGGTTCCAAGGTTTTCTCTGCGTGTGTGTGTGTGTGTGTGTGTGCTCTTGCTGCCCAGCTGTCTTGAAATATTAATTATTTGTAGTTTTTAACCTGCACGTCACAGCAGTCATCGTTCTGCTCGAGACTTATATTCAAATTCTCTGTAAACACTCTCTGTGACTCTGTGGCCCTCAACAGGATGTCTTGAGCCAAACAGTGTTGTGCAATGATTGCTAAAAGAAAACAGAGAACACCAAGAATTTACAACCATGCCTGCAGCTTTGTTAAACTTGAGTCAGCAGCAACATTCTCACATTTATCTTATTTGGAATTGCATCACAAACCAAACTGCTGAACAGAATCTGTTGCTGGTGCAAGAAGAAACAACGGCAATCCATCCATTGATCACAAATGTACTAAAGAGGGCGATTTGAATGAGTAGAAATGCAATAAAATCAGATCACTTCATGTGTGTTGGTGCATATTGTACGTGTAGATATTCTTCCACCAGCAGTCGGTTTTAGAGTTCCAGCGTAAAGGTCCTATATGTAAGAAAACTTGATTTTTTGGGTCTCAATCCCAACTTAAAAATCCACTTTTCCTACAAATTGGACCTTTATCTGACATTATTACAGCCGGTCTTTTGTCTTATCTACATCGTCGTGTTTTATCTGCTCCAGAAATGCTTTTCTCGGACCGGCTCTGTTATTTTATAATTTGTTAATTCACTTTTTCTGTGATCAGTTCCCGGCTGACGAAGCTAATATCATTTCCCAGCTGTCTGAGGCGACTGCAACACTGTTATAACTGTTATGGATTTCATTTTTCATGATGATCTGCTGTTGATTCTGTTTGTGTCCACTCTGTGTTCTGATAAACTAGATTTGTTGGCATATTGTTGTGCACATACTTCCATAAAACCCTTTTTCTTTTCTTTAAAACCCTCAGTGGAAATTTACAGCTTCAACTCGACTGCCTTCGGTGACATAACCCCGCCTGTGTGTCCCAACCAGCTCGGTAATCAAACCCTCACCCTTGTGAAATGATGGGATTTCACATTTTTACAATACACTAAATTGTAAAGGAGACTAGCCAGCTCTGCGCTCTGACGTTTGACCCGTGATGTTGATGTCGAATGGCGCTCACTTTCAGCAGATGATCCAGTGCTTCGCCCATGGGTGGGGCAGCTGGGGGTGTCTGTTTGATTGGCAGGAGGCATAATGTGGCGCCGGGCGTCCCCTTTTACCCTCCGTCTCCCCTTTTCACCTCTCCTCTCAACTTCCTTTGCCCGGATCCCCTTTCTGGGGGTCAAAGGTCATTCATTAGGATGCCCCTCCAGTCCTGATAGTACACACAAACATACACAGAGTGTGTGTGAGGGTTATAACCGACACTGGACTCTGCCACGGGTTGCGAAGGCCGGAGAGGGTTGACAGCTACCATCAGTCTTTAAACAACCCCCCCAAACAGTCGCTATCACACACACATACACACACACACACACTTCACCCCCAGGGGCATTGGTGTCCTCACTTTGCCCTGAAAGGGAGTTGTGCTGACCGGTCACAACGATGACAGCAACTGGGACGCTCCATTGGTTCAGTGCCACTGCCTCAAACTGAGCTGTGACAGTAACGATTCTGAAAAGGTCAGGACGGCGTTTAAAACGTACATAATAACAGAACGCAGTCGTCTGCAAACAAACTGAGTTTATGGGTAGTGTGGTAATATCTTTTAAACAATCGTGTTGATTGATACTATCACCTGTTCACCGGTTCTCTTCCAGATGTTTTTGGAGCTTTTCACAACTTTTACAGTCCTGCTGTTGCTTCTGTTTAAAACACGTCGCCTCCATCAAATTAGGAGAGACCTTGTTAACCACGTCAGCTATTGTTAAATGTGATGGTCTAGCCTTTGGAGCATTTCCTGGATGCGTCACCAGATGTTTTACCCTTACGTCACGATTTCTGCCGCCCAGGCCTGCGAAAGTGACGATCTACGCCACGCGATGTCGCCATTTTCTCTCTTTCTTTCTTCTTTTTCGGGCACGTAGAGAATCTTGAGATATGTGAGGCCACGAAGGATCGTAGCAGTGCGTCCTCCAAAAAGAGGGAAAAGAAGGAGCATCTGGAGGAGCCTTTGGATTGGGCATATATTGACATAATTGGCCTTCAAATGCTCCTCCGAAGGATGCAGAGCCTGAATTGAGACACAGCAACAGCGTCCCAACTTTATTGAAATCAGGGTCGTAGACCGATCAGCTGTTTGTGAATGAGTTGTCACAATATCAGGTTTTCACTACATGATTATCGTCGCCAAATTAATTCGAGATAGAGAAAGTTTGTAACTGTAACTGTAAAACAAAAAGTGTGCAAAGAGAACAATTACTATCAAGATGATCTCATGAACAAAATGTGCACAAGGCCGAACATGGATGGATTATTCAGACGATATCATCATTTATGTATTATTAACATGGTTATTGTGAATATGGGAACATTGTGCAGCTTTAGTTAGAATATTACTTTTGTGAAAGTCACCTACATGAATTGTACTTAAGTAAAAGTATCTGATCCTATATTCTGCATTTTTATAATTCTATTTAATGAAATTCAGTGTATTTTCGGCCAATGATTCATTTAAAATGTTTGTACCTTTATTTTATTTTGCATTTATTTGTACAAAATGTCGCAAAGTGGAAGTATAATGTGTATAATACTCATGTAAAGCTCAAATGCCTTAAAATCGCGCAACAGAAAGTGGAGAACTTGTAAATGTACGGAGTGACATTCCATCACTGTTAATGTTTACATCTCAGAGTGATACTGTTCTTCGTGAATGAGCCCTGCAGGCTTGAAAAGTAGCTGTCAAAAGCTTGTAGTTTTGCTCCGAGCACAAAGGCTGCAGTCAGCTCGGCCTCACGGCGGGTCACAGTTGATGGACGGACTGGTAACACTGGGTGACTCCCAGGAGGAATGACGCGTGTTGATCAGGGAGTTGCTGCTGGAAACAAGTTCACTGTTTGTCCTTGGTGAGTCTTTACCTGGTGAACACAAAGGTAAAAGTCTGCTCATTTACAGGGGGAAGAGTTTGTTTTTTTCTGTAGATAAGAAAAAAGGTTCCTGTATGTTTGGAAAGTTTCCACTATCACTGGTCATCAGTTGAACACCCACTCACATGTACTCTTAATTCTGTTTTCTGAGAATGTTATTGCTGCTGTGGTTAAAACAGGAAGCTTTGATTCAGACTTTCTCTGAAAAAAGATGAGTATCAGTTTTATTCGGCTGTGGTTTTTGCCTCGATGTGGAAACATGTGTGACGGTAAGAAATCAACCCTCCTGCACAGAGACTGTTCTCACTGTTAATAACATTTTAAAGATTCACCTTTTCATCTGTCAGGTTGCTTTTTCTAACGTCAAATGTAAAAATCCCTTATTTCCCCCGGGGCGGCTGTGGCTCAGGATTGGAGGGTCAGCGGCTGTATTCCTGGCCTCTGCAGTCGACATGTCGTAGAAACTGAAGCCCAAATCGCTCCTGGTGGCTCTTTAATCGCAACGCTAATGGACTACATCGCCCCCCATCGTCCTCCCTCAGGTCGCCTCCTGACGTTAACAGAACTCTGAGTCTGGCACCAGCGACAAAATGACTATTTCTTATTCTACAGGTCACTTATTCAAAAACTGGAAGATTTGTTTTGATTTTTAAAGTTTGCATTGGTTAAATCTAATCCTTAGCGCAAAGATCAGCGCAGGCACAAACTGTCGATGTGGGGAAAACTAGACGGAGAAGGAACAAAGTCGGTGACGCGTATAATGATGTATCAGTTGTTCCATGATCCCAGTTTGACCACCATCACAACTCTCGGTGCTCCTGTGACAAATATTACTGGAAATTTCCATGTTTTTCAGTCTTATTGGCGTTGAGACCTGAACGCAGTGTGTGTTTAATGAACCAAAAGCAGATGCAATTTCTGGTTGAATCTGAATGTATTTCTCTGGAAACTGCTGTGGTGGAGGTGCCAGCTGCTGGTTCTGGTTCTTATGTGATTTCAACTTTTTCTTTATGTCTTTTCTCTGAGCAGACAAACACACCCACACACAAGCACACACACACACACACACTCGCTAGCAATTAAGAAGTTCATTGGAAAGAGTAATGACTTAAGTTTCATCCACAAGTTCTGTGGGAAGAGAAACATAAATAGACACATATCATGAAAGTACTTCTAGAGAATAATGGAGTAATGCTTAAGTGTCATTAAAGTCTCAGAGAAGGAGTGCGTCACGGTCCGGTCACTCTGGTCTCCTTCTGTTTGTGTTTCTGGGTTTTGAGTTTTGAGTAGTTCAGTTTCCCTCCTGTGGTTTTGGGTTCCTCTGCGCTCCTCCACACCTGCCCCTCATCAGCCTCTCTCCACCTGCACCTCATCCCCTCGTTAGTTCTCTGCTCCAGTGTGACATTGGAGTCATACCGCTACTGAAGGATGGACAGTGATCCCTGGTCCGGGTCAGAACAGCACAATCTCAAATAAGACGGCTGACTTGACGAAGGGAATACAGTACCGAGGTGGTTCTGCCACCAGTTTAGGCTCTTGGCAACCTGGAGCTGATCACCACTTTCCAAGCTAACAGCAGCTAACTTAGTGCTTACTTTAGCAACAAAGCAACTAGTGTACGTCAACCAGGAAACTCCGTAAATCAACTCTCCGCTGTAACTGTCCTCCGTCGTCATTCTCTGAAGCTGCGTACGACCTCGGTCCAAAGGTGTTCGATGAGAAGCTGCAGGCTATCAGTCCTTTTGTTGGGCAAATATCTTCTTAAAACACGACACAGTCGTCTAAATCACTGAATACAGTTATAAAAATGCACTTTTTGAGCAACACCCTCTTGGCAAAGTTCTTTTTCAGCATCATGAAATAAAGAAAGCGTTTATTGGATAAATATTGATATTTAAAGAAGTTACAAACTAAAATACCACTAAATAAAACCTACAACAGCCACTAAAGGTCAGCGCCAAACAAGAAATGTAACTATGGGCCGTAATAAACTCGACCAATGCAATGTATCACAGGCTGATTTCCAATTAACTTCCAAACTAACTGACACAACATTATTGTGCTCGACGTTTATGGATTTTTTATTTTCTTTACAGATCTTCAACAGTCTCTCAGCCTATCACAGTCCCCTCCCACCTCAGCTCCACCCAGGCCCCGCCCTCTGCCCAAATTAGGACTAAACAATAAAACTAATTTGTGCCATAATCAACTTTCTTACAAATGGCACCTTTCTGAAATTAAATTCTAGGCTTCAAAATGTCCCTCCAGTGACAATATGTCCAAGTTTCCCTTGAGCAAAGTATTCAACCTCTGACAGCTCCGGGGACACGACATTCCCAGCAGCCAACTGCAGCCTGAGTGGTTAAATAAAGACCAGTGAAAATAAAATGGCCTGCAGTACAGTATGTTCAAACACCGTAAAGCTGCAGGTCGACACTGGACGGCTCCTAAGAATCTGTGTCTAGTCATCATCAGGTATTCATGTATGACACACACATTAATCACTCAGTCAGGAGTTCCTGTGCAGGTCATGTATCTTGTTGAGAAATCTTAAGCGACGTCCCACATCCGACACTTTAAGTATAGCCTTTCGCTTTATCTCTGTGTCGTCTTCGTCTTCTTCTTCTTCTGTGGTTGCACACTGCTGCATGCATTGTCTGGACTCAGCGTGACAGTTTGATGAGCCATTAGTCGACATAATTTATCTGCGTGTTCGCTCAGCCTGCAGACTCTCTGTCTGCTGGGGGACGGCATGCCTGTGTCCTGATTGCTGCAGGCAGTGGCGCTGCACACACACACACACACAGACACACAGACACACACACACACACACACACACACACACACACACACACACGCCGCTGACGTAAAAAGGCATGTCACTGTGTTTTCTAAGAATGACGCGGCGTGGTGTTTCAAAGTACCAAAAGTTCAAGAATTACGGTATGTGAAGTGGTCACGCCAAAAATGTGCGTCATCTTTAATGTGAAGTGACGCAATGTTGAGACTTAAACTGTGGTGTTGAGTCACTTTCAATGTACTTTTGGTTTTCTTAAGAAAATATGTTGATAGTATGGTTGACTCCTTTTTTTTTTTTTCCTTCTGTGTGTCGGTTCTGTGACGTTGTGGCTGATGAAATCTTAGCTAAAAAAACAAACAAAGCTAAAACAGAAAATAACAGGAGAACAACAATAAGTTAATACAAATGAATGAACCTCTTCTATTAAAGCACATTTTTAGCCTCCTGAACATCTAAGACACATTTGGGGCATCTCGATAATATCAAACATGTTTGATATGTTTTTTAAATCTGGATGATTACATCGATACTTTCCAATCCTGACTAACAATCAATGAGAGTGAAATGCTGGAGCTGAAGGTGTTGCTAAGCAACAGTAAACACTCTAGCCCTTGATGCTAATGTTAGTTAGCTACTGTTGACAGAAACTTAAAATCATTGCTGAAGAACAGAAAACCTGTGTTGACTCTCCCCAACTCAGACTCGTTTAACTGTCAGCTGTTTGCTTTTTTTCCGACTGCACTTAACTTTTATTTTGTTTACGTCTGCTTCCCCGTGAGGTCGCATGACTGAGTGCTGCGTCTGCACTCGTGTCTAACGTTGAGCATGAAGGAGCCTCAATGGATGATCGGGCAGAGGCTGTGAGCTCTCAGAGGCTTGGCGGCTGTCTGTAAATAAAAGTCTCAAGTCAGGTTCTGAATTATTTTTAGATGAAGAACAGATAATATTATCACTGACAGGAATCCTGACGAAGACTCGACCTCCCGTTAGATTGGAGGCCTTAAATTAGTCGACCGCCAGAGTACTACTGGTGTTTGAGAGCTTCTGAAAATGTCCTTACGTCATGTCTTCTTTTGGCCATCATGTTTAAGAAGCATTAAACACTCAACTGCTGAATGGGAATGACATGTTTGAAGGGCTACACCTGCACTGGAAGAAAGAAGAGAGGACAACAGGTGGAGGGTGGCCTCAGAAGCCAAACAGAACGATAAGAAGCACACAGTCGATGTTAGTTACATTTAGGATTAGGGTTGACCTTTCTGAAAAAGGTTAACAGTTGACAATGCACAATCTTTAAAGTTCATAACACACATTCTTTCACAGATACTGCCCTTCAGCCCGCTCCCTCCCTGTCCTGGAGTTAATTGTAACGCCATCTGCGTCTTGTGTTTTTGCGGTTTCGGCTCAAGCGGCGCTCACTTTGTCCGGCCTGTTGCTCAACAGCTGAAGCTGCCGCGAAGAGAAGCGAGGAAACACTGCGAGGGCGAGGCGAGGCGAGGCGAGGGGGCTCTCTGTCTGGGCGGAGGGCAAACTCCCAGCTCGATAAGAAAGGTGAGAGGTAAACATTGACCTGAGTCCTATCGCTGCTTGTCCAAGTCCATCTTTCACTTGGAGAAACTATGCAAACAGCGGGGATGCACTGATAACTCTCTTTCACTCCACGCAGTAAACCTCAAGTATCGTCTGATAAGGAGGACGAGACCTCCGGCGTCACAGTTTCTACCTCGCTTCTATTTTTGTTCTTCGCTCCAACAGTCTGTTGGGTTCTGAATATCTTTGGAGGTTCATTTAATCGTCCCAATATGTGTCTGTTCTCGGATCGATTGTCATATTAAAAGATTGATATCTTCTATCTTCTAACTCTGTCATTTTGGGTTAATGTATATTTTATCATCGACTGGAAGACGGCAGAAATAAACTCCACTATCATGAGGGATCTAGTCTAAATAACACCGCGATAAGAAATACTTCTCCTTCCGTCCGTCACAGTCATCCTGACCTGCAGCTCCATAAATGATATTTTTAAATTCTCACAACGCTGTATGCAACATTATTAATCTAATGGTCCTCGGGTGCCTCGTATATTCGGGTTTTCAGCGGGTTTGTTTTGGACCAATGAACACATCGACTTAAAAACATAAAATACTCCATGCTGTAACTTTGGGTTCCTCCCAGTAAACAGCGAGCGGCTCCAGTGAGCCGACGTGATCGAGAAGAGGCGGGAGGAGGAGGAGGAGGAGGAGGGAGGGGGGGACGAAATGGGAGGACGAAGCCGTAAAAAAAAACCACAGGAGAAGGTTTTTTACTTCAGTTCAAACAAAAGACGAAAGGTAATACAAGACGAGCTGTTTGTTAATGACTAACTGGATCTGTACACAAGTGCTGCCCTCCTACAGGAGCATATGGATGGGCACATAAAACGGGCTCAGCCGCTCCACAATATCATGTTTCCAGTCGTTTAAGATCTTTGTTCAGATAAATACCGTCTTATTTTCCAAAGATTATGTTTATATGATATTAATCTATAGGTGGATAAAACAATAAACCTTGACTTGTTTTTTTTTTTAAGGATGTTTGTAATGTAGCCACATGGTTAGTTTCACATGTCTGACTCTTTAAATACAGCTTTACTACACCGCGATGCCACAGAACACACATCCACACATGCATGTGTAAACATATTGGCCCCGAGCAGTCAGGATATTGAATCTCTGTGACTCTCACTGTTAATACGATCCATACAACCGACGCATGTCCTGTCCGTCTCGGTCGTAAACACACCGCGGGCTCCCCAAACGTGTTTGACCAGCGCCGTACACGATGTCGCTGAATCTAATTTAATGATACATGAAACAGATCAGTACACATCCTGTCACGGTTAAGAAACACGAAAACTGCAGCTAATGATGGAGATTATGGGATTGACTTCAAATTAAACTGGTTTTCCGTTTATTGCCAGTCAAGTACTTTACTTAACTACAATTTGTAAGATACCTGTTAGACTTTTCCTCTATTACACGTCAAAGGAATTGTTGTACTTTTTTTCCTGCACAACCTGTTAATCTATTATATTTTTATTATTTTAGATAATCAACACACAGATTATTGTAAGATGCACTGTGGTCCAATTACTTTTGTACTTTTACTTAAGTGAGATTTTGAATATTGGACATTTACTGAAAGTGAAACTCTCGCCAAAATGCAACCTAGGCTTTTTTTGTGAATGTACATGAGTCAAACCTTCGTGTAAAAGCATAATTACGATGAAAGAGGAACTTTTAAGATTTACCGTATTTTCATTTTCGGGTCAAACTCAATTTCAATGGGAGTGCTAAGGGCATTTTTATGACAGCATCAAAATCTCTATTTTTAAAACACTAAGAAGGCTCGACACAACATGAAACTTTCTTTCTTTCTTTCTTTCTTTCTTTCTTTCTTTCTTTCTTTCTTTCCTTCTATAATTAAAACAAAAAAATATATAAACAATTTGTAATTTATAAACAGCTTTGCATCACCAGGGTCTCTACACATGAACACGAGCATTGAGAACACTAGTTTAC
>OMLP01045717.1:37441-81884 GCA_900302685.1 Spondyliosoma cantharus
TTCTTTCTTTCTTTCTTTCTTTCCTTCTATAATTAAAACAAAAAAATATATAAACAATTTGTAATTTATAAACAGCTTTGCATCACCAGGGTCTCTACACATGAACACGAGCATTGAGAACACTAGTTTACCAAAAAGAACGTTTTTGGACAACTCACGTTAGCAGCTGCTTGTTCCGCTCGCCGTCGTCATGGCAGCCTCGGGGATCGACACGTCTGAGCCGATAACGAAAACACGGTAAATCTTAAAAGTGCCTCTTTCGTCTTAATTATGCTTTTACACGAAGGTTTGACTCGTATACATTCACAAAAAAAAAGCCTAAGTTGCATTTTGGCGAGAGTTTCACTTTATCTACTGAACTCGTACTGTGACATTTCAGTACTTCTAAGAAACGCCGTAAGAAAGACATCTTTACATAATCTGTCCACCAGAGGTCCCTAACAAGTTTATTTTCCAACTATGAAATGACACAGTGAGCATATATTTATTATTATATTTATATTGTGGCCACATTTCTCAAATACTTTTTTATTTAGTTTTATGTTACCGTCGATTGACAAACTCCCATCTTTTCCTGTTAACAGCACAACTGCAGTAACACTAAATTAAATGTTTTCAGTCTAATCACAGTCATTATAAGAAACACTGCCGGTCACCATGACAACTGGAAAGCTTCCAAGTTTGTAACCATGGAAATGTTTCCCACTCGTGATGTCCGCTCTTAGTCTGCAGAGCTAACTTTCAAAAATAACTTTTACTTCTGTCCAGTGCAGCTTCTGCGCATCTTAAGATCGGCAGGATCTAGGAGACGACACAAGGCCGACAAAACTTAGGACAAAGATTACGTTTAATTGTCGTAGTTGCTGTCTTTAAACTTAAGTGGACAGTGTGTGGGAGTCTTGTTCCTGACTTCTGTCCAGAAAACACAATGAGCTCTGTTTTTTTTTTAGGAAAAAGGCTGAAAAAGAATAACAAGTAAACGACAATGATGATAAAAACCTGAGAAAGGAAGTTCGGCATAACATCCTGCAAAATATATTAAATACATTAATCGATCAATATGTAGTATGACAAAGTTTGTCGATGGATCTTTGTGTTATTTTGTTGTAAAGTTCGTTGTTTGACTCTCACTCACCTGAAGAAGTGAAGACAGCCGTCACCGTGAAGTCTGTGCCTCCATCTGCTGGTCGCTCACTTCACTGCCACATGGATGGCCTTTTGTTTTCCTCACGTCATGTCATTTTCATTTAGCGACCCGTACGTAAAGAGCTGCACGGTCAGGTGTGTACATGACACATCCAACTTCTTCTGAGACTTATTTTCTAATTTTCTGTTGCTGCCACTTTCCTCTTTATTTAAAGACGTTGTTTATATTAGCTGCACTGTCTTGTATTTTTAATTTTTTATGCTCGTATTACAGGGAGATGTTGGATTTACCTGTAATAAAAATAATAAAAATAATAAAAAGTTTCAGTTGAAGGCTACGTGCTCGACTCTCTTGAGGACAACATGTGGAAAACCTGGAAGCAACAGAACAACATCAGTACATATGGATGATAATAACTCCATAAAATAGTTATATTTCACAGAATATTAAAACTGTTGCATGAGTAAAACTTCATGGTAATGCAGATTTATTCAGGCGGAGAGGAAGAGAAGGTCAGGCAGGAGCGTTTCACTTTAATGACTCTCATCTCTGATTCTGGAGAACAATTCTGCATATTAAACGACGTTTAAATGCATCTCATCATTTATAAAAGATCAAAGAGTTCATCTTTAATATTCAGAGTTTCAAATTAGATGCAAGAACTCGGAGAGTTAGTGTCGCATCGGAGCCTGCATGACGAGCCTCCGCGTGCAGACGCTTGATGGCGCTGTTGACGTGTGGTTAGAAAGCTGCTGATTGGTTGCCATGGCCCTTTTTTTTTTTTTTCCTTCCCTCTCAGTGCGGCCTCTTGTCTCCATCACGGCCCAACACGGCTTTGCATCTCGCAGTCGGCTGCAGCAGCGTCATGCCAGCGGAGCTTGTGTTTCTGGCTGTCAGACAGGCTGCTGTTACATAATTGAAGAACAAACTGTGCGCGGGTGTGTATCGAGTTTCTCCAGACTGCATTGTGTGTTTCACCCTTCAAAGGTTTAATGCTTCTTCACAGTCTCTGCGATAATGAAGACGAAGGACGCCAGGCTGTCGGCGACCCCGTCACTCGTCCCGTGCTGCACTTCCAGTCAAGCTGTGCATCTCATTAAGCTGATTGGCGATGCTGCAATCAGTTTCACCTCTCCACCTGCTGGAAAGTTACCTTTTCAGATATTTCTAGAGTGACATAAATAACCTCAGTGTCTCTGAGGAGAGATTTCAAACACTGGGATTTCTCTTTTTTGCTCTACATAACTCTAATAGTGCCAGTATGTGCTACTATCCACACTTGATGTACACAAAGATTGGGCCTAATAACAATACACATGCATCTTTTATGATGTCTGTTTATGCCTTATAATTTTCACCCCTAAAGTCAAAACATCTTCCCAACTGTGGAGGGAAAAAAAATCTTGTTGTCACCGTCCAGTGAAAGCCATTTTCAGAAACTTCTCTGACGCTATTTTACACCTCAGTGGATTAGAGACTGGGGGAGATTAAAACAGCTCTCACTCTCACTTTGGTTTTCTTAGCGTCTGAAAAAGGACATTCTGAAAGGTACAGGACAGGACAGCAAAGTCATCTCGGGGATGTTGTGTGACTGCCAAGCCCCGGCCTTTAAAAACACACAAATCAGAATGAGTTGGAGATACAGCTGCAGAGGTGACAGAATATTAAACAACAGGTGTGAAATGTATTCAAATCTTCCAGTTCAATGATTCCACGATTAGGAAAATGAAGGGGGACTGAAATCATTGGAGGACGGAGCGAAGGAGGATTCTGTTGGCTGGCTGAATGTCGCAGCCCTCGTCACAGTTCGCCCATGTTGCAGTGTTATTCTGTCACATGTGATGAAAAATGTTGGTACGTGTCGCCTGATGAACGGAGCAGACAACGAAGGCAGGAGGGCTTTAGAAAATCCTCTTACTGCCTGAACTATATAAAAGCGCAGTGGATTACTGATTACGCTCCGCTCGGAGAAGGTTGACATTTTGAAGGTTCGTGGTCACATTTCATTTCACAGCACGGCGACGATGTGATGATGATGTCGCACAGACTTCTGTTCACATAGGTCGTGTTACAGGTACACACCTGCCTGACGGCACTGATATTTAAACTAATCAAACATTTACATTCTTCATTACAAACATCAGATTAACAATCCTCTATTTTTCATTTCAATTGCAGTGACTTTCAGAACAAAACACAGCTTAAGGCATCTTAGTGCCACTTTGCTCATAAATGGACCTTTATTTTGAAGGATTGCATGCAAGCGATGGAGAAAGCTGCAACAGAAAAACTCTTTTTTGCAAAGTTTGAATAATAAGTGTCTATCTGCTGCCATCTGGTGGCGGCAGTGCAGACTTGTTAGAGTCGCTCGCGCTTCTGAGGATTCTCGACATTAATGGCTTTCAGACAAGCTGTTCCTTCATAATTAACGAAGCTTCGCGACTTTGTGGGAACCGCACAAAGGACTTTGTATCGCGTTTCTCCAGACTGCGTTGCGTGCAGCCCCATTAGAGGCTGCGTTGAACCTTAAATGCTCATTCGTCCCGCTTGTGCCGATGAGGACGGAGGGTTGAAGGCTGCCTCCGTCAGGCTCTGCAGCCCTGTCACAGTCCAACTGAGCAGTTAATCAGAAGAACCGCCTCTCCTCACTGCTGACATTCATTCTCCTGCAAGAGCTGCAAGACATTCGAACAAAACCCATATTTTTCAGGATTTATGAATAGTTTCTTTTAGGGATTTAATTGAAAACTGCATCGTTTGGTTTGAATACTTGAATCGGACTCCATCAGCAACTTGTATCACGATTGCTGCTTTGTGGGGTTGGGCACCGCTCACATTTGTTTAAAGACCTGGAAGCAGATGGAGAAACTGTTTTGGTGCACTTCACTTAACCTGGATACCCGGACTCAAACGTAGAAAGTACTGGACTTTATTAAGATTATAAATAACTGTCAAAAGAAACATTAATAACAAGAAGTTAGGGTAAAAATATGCCATTGCAGCGTTTAGTCTAAGAAGAAGAAGAAGAAGAAACACTGGGCTTGTCTGTTATGATGTCGTTACTACAGCAGCGCTCGTGCCTGCACACTAAATGTAATATTTCCCTGGAAATAATCTACAATTCACATGCTGCTGGTTTCATGCCAGAGTTTCAAACAAAAAAAACCTCACACAGTCTTTTAGCAAATTCGTTAAGGGATTCTAACACCAGCAGTGACTGAGTTTAAAAAGAAGAATAAAGCACAGTTGTCTCCAGCAACACTTCCTCCAGCGAGCTAATTAATTACGTTGTTGAAGTTGTTGAAGCCTCGTTGTTCACGTAGGACGGTTCAGCTCGCAGCGCTGACTGCGGGCGTGCTAACATCAGCTGTGGCTGCGAGCGGCGCCTCGAGGGGTCCAATGTGCTTCTGTATTCATAATGTGCCTCTATGTGACATTTTACATGTAGGCTATTTACAGCAAATCATAGCCTGGTGAAAATAAGAAATGCATTCCCAGCCAGCTGCTTTCACGGTCTGTCGCTGCAGGTGCCCCCAGGCGGCTTTCAAGCTATCAAACTCGGAACGTGTTATATTTGGAAAACACGCCGTGTATTTAATGCTTGACCAGGTGTGTCGTCAGGTTAGATGTGGTCAGTTTTGTATTTTGCATAATATTGCAGTGTGTGTGTTGCCCTGACTCACCGTGACTTGTTGTCTCTCTCGCTCTTTGCCGCGTCTGAGGATGTGCTTGATGTGACGTCAGCCTATGGAGTTTAGTTAGTGCCCTGCTTTATGTCATCTAACCCCAACTGCTGAAAGTCTTATTTTGAATCTGTGACGTTGAGTTTGTAGCATCTGTAAACATCTGGTGTAACATGCAGTCGCTGTAGAAGAAACACTTCGCCTTCATCTTTTAAACTGAGACTACGAGCTGAGTGTGTGTTTTCCTCTTGGACTGGGATTAATAGATTTCACCGACAGCTTAATAATTGTATTTTTCATTGTTAAAACCACTCTGGAACAGAAGGTCAAACCATGACTCATTACACGGCTGATGTGCAGGTGATGCATCTGTACCTGTACCAAGAAAAGACCAATTCAGAGAGACATTCAAATGGTTTGCAAATGATCTCATGAAAGCCTCCGACGCCTGCAGGGTGTTGCATCAGTAAATGTTGGTTTTATCTGCTCTTCACAGCGGCTTCAACAGTATTCTTTGATATGAAAAGCCATAATGCGTTTTAAATGAATGAATTACAGCGTCCCAGAGTCTCCAGGACTGAGGATGTGCCTGGCCAGCATTTTCCTTTCAGAGCAAGACAAAAGGAGCGGAGCCGCCGGGTGAGCGGCGAACGGTTGGATCAGGAGGAAGGGAATGACGTCAGGACCCTCCTCAGCTGGCCCACGTGAATACACCCAATCAGACACTGGGTGGTGCTCGAGGACGCCACTCCACATGTGAACAGGTCTTTCATTACTCAGGTTTCATGGTGCCTGAATGAATGGGGATGAAAAAGTTCACCTAAAAGGGAACACGTCAGTGATATGCATCTTTAAAATGTTGAAGACACTCAGCTCATCTTGAAATATGAAACGTGAGAACGGGATGTCATCGTTTATTAGGACAAAAAGAAATATTGGGTTGGTTTGAAGTGATGCATCAACATTACAAGATGTTTCGATTAAGGAATGATTCACACGTTCACATGCTCAACAGGATGATCATTGTTAGTGCTTTAAATTATGTCGAGAAAGGCTCATTGATTTAATGTGAAGCATCAGACTTTCTTAGAACAAGGTGCCGTCTCCTCTCCCCCAGAACAGTCTGTGAAGAATTCGTTGCAGGCGACGGTCAGTGCAGCGACCAGAAGGACGAACTCTTGGAAGTCCACTTCGCCATCCTTGTTTTCATCTAGGTCAGCCATAATCTTCTCCACCGCCTTGGAGTCGTTGTGGCCCTGAAACCAAAGCATCACCATGAAAATCACATCAGAGAGAAAGTGACAATGCTGCTCTGATCGTTTGTTTTAGGGCCTCTAACAAGACCACGTCAAGAACTGTGGTGTAAAATGTATTCAGTTCTGACTGGAGGGGAGTTGCAGGCTTTTAAACTCTGTGTGGGAGTGTCCTGACAAGAGGAGTAAAATAATCCATCCATGTCAAACTGGATCAACCGTTATGAACAGAGGAGGTGGACTAAGACATTACCCATCAGTACTGAGTTCCCTCCCCAGACAGCTTAACAACCATTCACACCTGGGCTCACCTAGCAACCCCGACGACTCTGAAACTCAGAGCGCACTCCGTCCTAAACGACTCTGTAAGGACACTCCCACACAGAGTTTAAAAGCCTGAACTGACGAAGCCTCTTGGACAAGTAGTGAAACGTCTTCAGGGAACTGAGACACGTCCAGATGCCGACTATGACCTGACTGAGAACCTTCTCAACACAATCTCATACCGTTCTTACTTTGTTTATATGTGGCGGACCCCGCCACCTTTCTAGCTTCAAACCGTGCTCTGGGGAACAGGTGTGTTTATACACGAGTTTGAATTTCTTCCCCAGGACATTAAGCCCCTTTAACAAAAATAAAAAAGGTGCGTTTCCCTGAAGCCTCTGATTAGGTTTCTATTTTTGTTTGTTTACTTCCAGCTTTTGTTCTTCTCATTAGGATATACATTTAAAAAAAGATGTCCTAACCCCACAAGGCAGAGTGAACATCAACTCACTGGAAGGGACACTGGGATTGGGCCCAAGACCTCAGTACATGGAGAGAAATGACCGGCTTTGACACAATTATTCATTTCATGAATGACTTCGTGAGACACGTGCCACCCTCATAAAATCTGATGAAAATCTCTTGCTTTCGTAAACAGTCAACAAGATACTTACGGACAGGAATCCGCAGAGTTCGCCCTGGAGGAGGTTCTTCAGCTCGCCGTTGTTCAGCTTGTATTTGTCGCCTTCTTTTCCAGAATAGGAGTGAAACACTTGGATGAGGCCCCCGATAGCCATTTCCAGGGTGGAGGGCGGGTCAGAAGGTTTTTCAGAAGTCTGATTAGATGACATTTTTTTTTTTTTCCCCTGTCTCACAATTAATACCTGCAAGGACAAATCGAGAGAGTAGAATATAAATCATGAGGAAATTTGGTTAAGTAATTCTGTGGATACAAAAGGAATACATATATATTCAAAAGAGGTCAGGCAAGATCAGATCATTCCACAGATCTGTATGCAGAGGACCAGCTGCCCACACCAACTACAGTGCAGAAGAAAGCCTTGAGTGCAGAAACTAAAGTTTGTTTTTTTTCCCCAGCAGGAGGAAAAACAAAATACTGAGGAGGTCAGGTTACCAAAGATGTTACTTTGCGGTGGTGTTGAGAAGAAAGGGTGAGTTAGTTCAGTGAAGTTTTTCTGTACTGGCACACAATGAGATTCAAACTTCCTGAAAGTTGAACAAAAGACTGTCAAGGAAACACAACACTTCCAAAGGTTTTCATCTCTGCAGCTCCACTGGGGTTTCGTCTGCTTTAGGTTTCAGTTTTTCAGGCTCATCTGTCAAATCTTTGACTTCAGACTGTTTATTTAATGCAGAGCGGGAACACGTTGAAATACATTAAGCTCAGCTCATTCTGTAGCATCTTGACTTCAGTCAAAACGCACTGAAGCAGGAATTAAGTTGATTTTGAAATCCATCACTCAGTGGCTGAGTTGCATTGTGGGTAATGTAGGCTCCAGGTTTCAAAAAGCAGTCCACTGGTCTAATATTGGACTCATAACACTGTTTGAGCCATTATGAACAGTTTAAGAACTTATCAAAATCAATACCGCTGAAGAGATATCGCCATTTTAATTCCATGAGCCTACATTACCCACAATGCAACTTGGCCAGCAAGCGACATCCTTGGATGGATGTTATTTAGTAACACCAGCTTCCTCTGAGGCCACAAAACGCTTTATTCTACTTTAGCAGTAGCGTTCCTGTAAACGGTTTAATGTTTAAAATTGGTGGAAAACAAGAGCCAAAGTCGGACTCGGCATCACCTCTTGTGGTACGACGAGACGAGAGGACAGGCTGGACTACACCTGGGCTACACCTGGACTACACCTGGGCTAGCTAGTGACCATGCTAAATCCAGTAGCTATATCTACACCACATAGTAACACCATCAAACTGCTTTAAGTGTTGTCGTTTTAGCTCACTTCCTGCCTGTTTTGCAGTTAGCAATCCCCTCCTTCCTCTGTCACATGACAGATTATTGCTGGATTTTAACAAACATCTCACTCACTGCAGCTTCTCTTTCTTATACTTAAATTCTAACATGATCTTTTCAATCAAAGTGCTGCCAGTCGGAGTGGTTCATTTGCCATCAGCGTCTATTAAAACACACTCGTTTCCACTGATTTGTAGATAAATTTGTTGTCAGTAAGTTGTTGTTGAGAGACGACATGCAGAGACTGATTAACATTCTGTTTTTGTCATGTGGGACGACATCAATCATCCGTCTGCTGACTGCGATGGGTAATTGCACCAACGGGGAGCTGAATCCTTTGTGAACACAAGAAATAAACATCAAACGCTGGAATGCACGCAGCAAAAAGATACAAAACAAAAGTTTGACCACCTCGTTGTGTTATTCTCAAATGATACATTAATTAAAAACACTAAAATCTGATATCTGACAAAACTCCTGACAAAACATCTGAGCGGTGGAAGAGCGATGTCACAGATGGTTCTGTTTGATGGACAATATGTATTTAATATTTGCGGTGCCGAGTCGGGCGGTGCACTTAGCTGGGGGGGCCCACAAATCAAATTCTGCTCAGAGCCCCATAAAGCCTTTGCCCGGCCCTGAGCTAACCTTACACCTGCCCCTCACTTTCAGACACCTGAGAGGCTGCTACAGGGGGCCTCGAGTCATTTCACCTCCAACCTCCATGAAGCAGAGGAGGACAAAGGACAGACCTCCCTGCAGGACAGCTTTCACAGACACACAGATTCAGATAGTGGCTTGCATTACGCGACATAAACTCCAGGATGCATCCATGCGGAGGATTAACAGCAGAGGTTGGTCATGTTTCATCGTTTATTCTGTCTTCTGATTCGTATCTTTATGAGACGAGCCCTCGTCAATAATGCAGGAGCTGCTTCAGGAGAGAGAGAGAGTGTGAATAACTCTCAATCTACAGTCTGAGAGCCAAGACGCTGCATCGCTTTCTGAATGATACTGCACCATCCCCTTAATTAGTCCCCATAATTGCAGTTAATCATTTATTCCCGCTGCGATCAGGGAGCTAATTAAAAGGCTTTTGAATGTCAAATGCAGGCTGGTTTTAATTATCCGAAGCTGAAACTGAAGCACGAGCATGATCGAGGTGGAAATGTTAAAAACACACTACAGATGTGAAAACCATCAAATAAATACAAGCGGAAGTCTCACCTGGAAGATCTGACAGCAAACACACACACAGCAGAACTCACCTGATGAGTGACTGGAACAGGTGGAGGTGGAAGTGACTCCAGCTCTCACCTCATGGCTTATATCCACTCCTCCTCTCCTCATCTGTGAGCAGATGAGATCAGATAAGCCCCTCCCTCCCTCTGGACGGCAGCATAATCATCATCACCTGCCCGTACAGGTGAGCCACCTGGCCATGTAAGGCAACCACAGGCGGTTTATGGCAACTGATGTTTTTCTCCCTGGTCACAGCTGTAGACAACAAGGATTATGACCATTTTAAGGCATGAAAGTCAGCATGGAAGCCTGCACCTGGGAGCTTAATTACTATATAGAATGACAATTATTTGATATTTAAAAACATAAATACAAACATTAATAAATAAACATGTGTATGAAATAATCCCCCAAATAAATAAGTGGGGGCAATAATCATATAAATAGGTGTTTATTTAAAAAAAAATGTTTTATTTGTTCCAGGAGACTTTTATTTAATCAGAAATCTGTCATTAGATTAAATAAAAGAAGTGATTTTGAATGTTCTATTTGTATGTTTTTTTCTCTACTTATTTATCCAATATTAACTATGGCTCACAATCCACTGCATCGCAAGAAAAACACAAGCACACAGAGAGATTTCCGTGGCCCTTACTTGTGAGGTTTACAATGACCAAATAAAAGCACAAACCACACGCCAGCTTAGCTTGGGTTTCCTGCACAAAACTCACAGCTGTAATTAAGCTTCATGGCGTCTCTGCGTGGCATGACCGCTTTCTTTATCTCTTTTTTAAAATCAGATATAAATGGATGCAAAATTGGTGGCAAATAAGAGAGGGACAGGATAGATAACACTGAATATAACACAACTTGTATTTGATAGTGACAAATGAGGTGCTTGATCCTGTCAGATAGGTCAAAACTGATCCTGTTCTGGTAGGATCTGGTACAAATTAAACCCTGTATATATGTAATGGGGGATCAATGCTTCATCTCTCGCCTGGCTAAAGGGTCCCTGGTCATAAGAAATATCAAAGATCTCTGATTTATTAGTAAAATATGCTTTTTGTGTACAGTACAAGCTACTTACGCTGAACAGTTTTATGCTGTTTATATGTGACACATTATGAAGTCGGAAGGCACTTTTCTAACTCAGAGAACAAACTCTCATGCCACTTATATTGTAGGAAACAACAACACATAAATCAAAATATATACCAGTCATTTTATGTCCTTCACTGCTTTTACAGTAGCTTCCAACACAAAACTCCCCCTGAACTCTGTTCCCCTGCTGTGTGTGCAAACAGCTTCTGGAGCTTCATGAATTCTTGTGTGCAATATGAAAGATTCAGCACTCTGTAATGTCTTGATTACAATTTCCCCCCAGTGCTGTAAACTGTCTTAACAAATGCTACAAGAAATGGGCTGATGCAATTGTTCCCTTTTTCCTCACACAGCCTCACTTATACTTATTAGGCGTGACGAATGCTTTCCCACCACATCATTTGCAATTAAGGGAATGATTGTGCTTGAAAGACGGCGCGACTCCAGCCGCAGTACAAACAAAGTGCAGGCCAGGCAACTGAAATCCTCCTTTTTACTGAATGCAAACCGTTGCAGTTGATTTACATCAGTATCTCCAGCTGACCAGTGTAAAGGCTTTATGGACATTTGCATACTTTAACTCGGAGCGTCATTTCCTGAAAACAAATTATGCATTTGATACAGTCGTGCAGAGAAAAAGAGTCGCAGCAGTTATGAGATCATTTGGTAAGATTGACGATACATTTCAGCGTTCCACATGCAAAAATATAATTTATGCAAAATGTACAATTTCTGATAATCCTATTAACACAATGTTTTTGGTTTTTTTTAGTGGTGCCATTGCAAATTGAAACATCTACGTTATTAAAGAAAACATGAAACCAGAGACAGATTATCTATTCTTGGTTTTAGAAAAAGCAACAATTAAACATGAAATAATTTCTTTACCCGATTCATTGAGACAGACTGGATGTGTTACCTGGAAAATGGGCCTCCCATCTTTCTTTTGTGTGGGGACGTCAAAGCAACCGTCTCTGATTACTGATCAGAGTTGGTCTCAAACCAACTGCAGAGATCCACGAGTAGTGGACGTGTGACGGGCATCCAACACAAACACTCTTTAACACTCTTGACTGAAACAGTTTTTAATTGATTACACAACAAAACAAAAATATACATGAATGTCCAGCATTTTACAAGTCATAGAAAAGAGGCACATAATGATGACTAGAGCAGGAAATACAGAAAAGTAAAGACATCCCCGAGTCCCATTTTATGACATATTGCCGGAGCTTAACGCACCCTAAGCTGTGTGGAGGTGCGTCAATCATCATCAATCATCAAATGTGTCGGTCTGTTTCTCTCTGTAAGTTTAAGGGTGTCATCTGCTGGCCATTTGCAAACCCTGCAAACGGCGTCACATGTGAACTCAGGACTTCCAGACACAAGACGAGTGTGTAGTAAGTGTGAAGCTGAAAAAAGTAGTTTTTTTACAGAAAGCTCTCCAGCTTTCACAAGTCTGAGCTCAACTCAACTTAAACGAATCAATAAATAACATTACACGAAGCTGCTGTTGTCCAAACTGTGGAGGTGTGGAGAGGACGAAGAGCAGTGCCAGGTGAGCTGTTCCTCGTTGGCTAATCACACTCTCCTTTTTATTGCAGGAGCTCGCAGGAGCTCAGATCACGACTGCACACCAAGAACGGACATGTGGGTTTATGGGAATTTTTTTTAGGTTTTGAATCTGCAGCAGACAATTAAGACTTGAAGAAGAAAAACTGTTTTGCCTGTGCTCTGTGCCGAGCGAACCCAATTTTTCCCACGATGAATTAGAAAGGCGACCTATAAATCTAAAAACCTATGAGATCGCCACAAGTATCTGGTCGCATTTTTTGACGTCTGGCAGACACTTGCTTTATCACACTTTGTTGTAGTACTTCTGCAGATGTTGTTTTAAAGGCCCTCTTGAAGCTTTATTTTCCCTTTGAAAATAGTCACAATCTGTTAAGCAGTCAGATTAGGAGCTGCCTGACCACACACGTAATAAAATACAACTGGAACATGAAAACATTGAAAGTCAACTTGAAACACCAGACGGCCAGTTCAAAACGATGAGCTAGCCGATACAAATACAAAGTGCCGGAGTGTTGCATATGAACTTGTTCGCTGATGGAAAATCAGGTTTAGTTTTGTAGTACACATTCATCTCCATTTGCAAAAAAAAATGTGTAAAAGCTGTGAGTGTAGATGTTCTCCTTTTTTAAGGGTGTTAATAATGTCTTTTGACATCAGTTTAGGATCTCGGGCTCCATGAGACATTAATTTTAGATTTGTAATATGTCTCACATCTTAAGACGCATTGCAAATAAAATAGCAGGGGCCATCACACGCCCACTCAGTCGCCCCCTCACTGTACTTCCCTCTGGACTATATATATGTTATGCTGTACTTCCGTTTGTCATTGCTGTTATATGATGTGTGCAGAGCTGACGTGCAGCGTTGTGAAAAACTTATTTCTCCTTAAAACAACGTCTCATTAACTATTATGCCTGACGAGCTTTATAGAGCCGTTTTATGGATTCTATTTTATGTTTGTAGATGTTTTTAATGTTTTAAAACAAGCCCCCAGCTACATCAGCTGTTCATGAGAATACTGTAACGCTGTCTTGCTGTGAAGCTCCAGAAATGTCTGTGAAACCTCACCCTGCTTTTCTCTGGCAGGGGGTGAGGAGATAATGACTGAACATCAATTTTTGAGTGAACGCTTTAAACTTGTGCCATAGAATCAACTGTCACTGAGCGTCGCCCGCACTGAGAAGCTATCATGCGGTGCTGAATCCAATGATCCCTGGATTGGGCCCATCTTCCTGAAACACATTGTATAATTCAAAGTATTTGTATTTCATGGCTTGTGTGGCCTTTGACTCGGCCCTGGCATATCAGAGTTGGGACCTTCGTGATCTCATACCTGTGAGGGCCAAGAATGTAACAGAGCACGGTCTTTTCACAATGTGGCTCCTGTCACCACATCTTCCTGGCACCTGGCTTGTTATGCAGAGTGCGACATGGGAGATCCTATTTGAGCCGTTGAGTTTGCGGCCTTTCAGCACCTGTCAGCAGGGCACCTGGCCTGAGATGCTCAGAGGGAGAGCAGAGCGGAGAGGCCATCAGCTCGGCCTTCAGGGATAACATGACAGCGTGCCATGGGCACAGAAGGGATCGTGTTATTGTCTGTCATCGTAATTAGATGTTGGCTTTTGCTCCCAGCTTGATATAACCCACACAAAAGGTCACCTGAGTTCAGGCCTTTACAGAGACAATACTGAAGGAATGCTCGCAATCGTACAAAGTTTACTTTTTAACTTGGTCAGAATGCCACCACAGGGATTTGTCTCTGATTGGACTGCTCGTCATTGTTCCTTTGAATAATCTCGTTTTTGGGTTCTGCTTCTTTGTCTAAATTAGGTGCTTCTACTTCTGGCCTCCTGTCTTCCATGGGGAGTTGCATCACAGAAACACCTCCCTCGGAAGCGGTTCTGCTCTTCACACTGTGCGTTCCTTGTCGGGTCATTGTTGGCTTGCCCAGAACACTCTTCAGCTGCGCCCAGAAGAAAGCCTGCTGGTTGACCTGATGGGGCCACTCCAGGTACGTCTTGGTGCTAAGCATCTTCTTGAGCTTGCAGTACTTGCTAGGCAGGGAGTTGGGATCAATGGGCTCCTTCACCACTAGTATGACATCACTAAAGGACTTACCCATTGCTCTCTGCTGAGCGAAGTACAGCTCATAGTTGCACCACTCACTGTTGACAAAGTGCCGGGAGAGGATGAACATCACCTGAAGATGGACACAAAAAAGAAAAAACATGGATTGAGTAAATTGGAGTTAAGAATACAATGCCAGGATTTAATATGTAATTTTGTTGTTTCTTTAGGCAACACATCTTTCAAGATGGTGTGGAAACTGGTTTATTTTAGCGCCTTTCTTGTTGGATCCCCAACTCCATCTTCAACACTGTCTCATCTACAACGCTGGGTAGCCACTATCTGTCTGGCTGTGAATCACATAAATGACCACCATAAAGGCCAAAAACTCAAATTATATTGGTGCAGAACAGCCCGATGGGGCCCAAAGTACAATCATTAACTTCCTCAACCCTCATTTGCAGAGATTAAATGTGTTAAACAAGTCTTTTCATGCGATACCAATAATGTTGTATTCTACGTTTGAGTACCTTACGACTGTTTTCAATGTTGTCAATGATGTTATCGATGATCCACCTTCCTGGCATGAAGTCCCTCTCGTGAATACACAGACGATAAGGGTTCCTGCTGTTCTCCAAAGAGGGCAAGAGCTGGTCCCTCACCCAGTCTGCATCCGAGTGGCTGTAGGATATGAAGGCGTGGTAAGTAAAAGGCTCTGGCTGCCCCGCCATTTTTTCCTTGTGAGCTCTGTATTTGGCCCTGATGATCTGATACGTGGCTTTAGTGTACCACGGAAGGTCAAAAATATAGCAAATCACCATCATTATCAAGATCACAGCTGCAGTGGTCGCAACGCAGATGATGATGACCAGTCTAATATCACACGCCACGTGCCCTGGAAAGTATTTGGATATGACTGTGTTGAGCAAGGCCTCAGGGTGGTAACACCTGTAGTTCCAAGGCCAGTCCGTGAGGTTAACCTTTCCTTTGGACAGCGTGTCCTGGACGAAAGCATGGAGCTCACAAGTGCAATGGTAAGGGTTGTTTCCTGCCGTCAGGTGAGACAGTTGAGGCATGTCCTGGAAGGATGCCTTGCTAATGAGACCAAACGAATTCCCATCCAAAGTCAATGATTGCAGCGACGGACTTTCCCACTTGGATGGAATGAACTTGATTTTATTCCCACTCAACAGGAGTTCTTTCAGGTTGGTGGCTTTCTCAAAGTATACCATGTCCAGCTGGTCCAGGTTGCAGTAGGACAGATCCAAGTAGTGCACTGTGGTAGGCAGACAACGGAGGGATTCACTTACAAATTGATTGTGGTGGGCGATAAGCCGCGTGATATTATTTTTCCAAACGCAGTCCCGGCTGTCTTCAGCAGATCCAAGTTTGTTGTCGCTAATATCCAAAACCCGTAGCTGCCTGAACTCCCTTGTAAGCAATGACAAGTCTTTTAAGCTGGTCAGTTCATTGGTGTTAAGATTGAAGGTGTGAAGATTTGGCATGACGCCCTTGTAATCACACCGCTGGTTGAAGATGAACTCGTTCTCTAGTCGATTATTGGAGATATCGATAATCTCCACACCTTCCATCTCAACCCAGGCATCACAAGGCACGGAGTTGAAGTACACATACTGAATAGACAGTTCCTTGATTTTCTTGAACCAGGTGAAGCGCCAGTCAAATCGCAGTACGTCAGGATTGCTGATATACCTACAAGAAACAGAGATTTGTAGTGTTAAGCATGTGCAATCTTACACAGTGGTTCAACTAAATCAGCATCCTTTGACGAAATACTGATAACCAGAGACGGCTGCTACGGGTGTGGCTATCTGTGTTAGCACATGATATACAATAATAAAGAGATGGTTCATCCAATTACCCACCAAGTATTTTTAAAAAGAGCCTGCACCTTTCCAGATTGTTCTGTATAACACACCATCTGGCTCGTCAAGTTATTATTTGTTTGCAGCTAGTTAGTCTGAACTAGCTCGCAGGTGTCGCTCCATTTGTTACTCACCAAAGCTCCAACTTATCCAGCGCCAGGTCTGTGATGCTGGAACCTGCTCCACTATCCACAAACATGGGCGAACGGGCAAAGTCGATGTACTGAAGTCTCAACCTTTTGACAGGGGCAACCTGTAAGTTCATTAAAGCCATCCTCAGAAGGTTCTCGTTGAATTTGCCTCTGTGAAATATGAGCTGATGTGCTGTGATGTCTTTTAAACCCTGGAAAATGTCTTCCTCGCCCGTGTAGTACATGAACTCAAAGAGGTTGCGAAACTGGATGGCGATGAAGGTCTTGTTGGCGAGGTCACGGAGCATGTGATGTAGGGCGTTTGGCCGTTGATCTATGGCCATATCAAATCCCATCTGCCTCGTCTGAATGACTTCTAAACTTCCAGGCTCGTAGTAACTTAGATTGGAGGAACATTTGATGGCAAAACCTTGGAGCCTGATGTTCTTCAGGGGCTGGAAGTCACCTTTCTTTAGACCCATCACCAGAGGGCCACCCATAGACAGAACTTGGAGTTTGACAAATTTGGAGAAACTATCGGCCAAAGTGGCATGTTTGTAAAGATTGTTGGACATGTAGAGCTCTTTTAGATTCAACAGATGAGTCAGAGCTGTGGCAGGAATTTCTTGCAGGGAGTTATTGAAGATGTTAAGATGCTCCAGTAGTTTGTTGTTCTTAAAGGCGTCATTGTCAATGTGCGAAATGTTATTGTACTGCAGCTTAAGGATGCGAAGCTGAGGGAGGCGGAGGAAGTCGTCAGCACGGACAGCTCGAAGTTTATTGTAGGAGAGGTCTATGTCCTCCAGTGTGGAAGGAAACTGTCTCCATGGGACACTTTCAAGCTGTCCTCCCAGACAGTCTGCAGAGCGGCCGGAGTTGTGGATGCGACAGGGTCCTTCGTCGGTGTTCGTGGTTGAAGATGGAGTTGGGGATGCGAGTGCTCCAAGAAGAAGGGCGCAAAAATAAACCAGTTTCCACATCATCTTGACAGATTTGTAGCCTAAAGAAACAAGGAAAGGAGAGATGAAATGCTGGCATTCTATCTTTACTCCAATAAAGAAAATGGGAAGACAGCGACCAAAGCTTTTTATTGTCTCTAAATTTCTTGCTCCCTTCTTTGTTGTTGTTATCCCCTTTTTTTATTGTATCATTCCAGTGTTTTATGACTCTGTTAATTCATTTGTTCCCTGTGATTTCACATCATTGTTTTTCTGTTTCTGTTTTAAAGGTCCTTTTGGGACGGTGGCCAACCTGGGAATGAGACTTAAAAACCAACATTTCTTACAAATAGGATTCAATTAGTGCTTCTTCAAAACACCAACACATTGGGGTCTTGGAAAGCCCAGTCAGAAATGACCAATTATACCTAATAGATGGAACAATTTATTGTGTTTTTATTTCCATTAGCCCTAATTTCAAGCATCAAACCCTACTCAGTCACTTTGAAGGAGAGCTGCAGAGATAGAGCTGTCATGTGCTCTGCTGATGACCCTAACTGCTCTTCCGAAGGTAAAATGTACTAAAAGTCAGAAAAAGAAAACAAAAGGATGACTGTCAGATTTATTGTAATGTTCTATTATGCAAGTGAGGGCTTTATAAAAAGTGTGTCAACGAGCATCTCGCACACGAATAGATTATGGCGTAATATTTTAATCTTGCATCAGAGGAAAGTTGGCAGAACAAAAGAGGATGTGTCGTTATTTTTTGACAAATACATTGTGGTAACATCGCTTCTCTAAAATTAACTGGCATGTAATTCCTGTAAACGCCCAAAAGCTACATGATTCAAAGAGCGAGCCATCATGTGGCAGACGACAGGAGATCTTTGATCATTTCCCGTTGAATCATGAACGTGTCTTTGCAGAACAAACTCAACATTTAGTTTCTCCTGCCGTGTAAGTGAATGCAAAAGAATAACATCACTCTTCAGTCATCACATGCTCTGAAAAGGACATCAGACCTCATGCATATGAAATAGACATGCTCAGTGGTCCCACAGCAGCACTCATACACTTCACAGTACTCACCCTCTTAAGACTTTCCCGCTTAAGTCTCCACCAGCAGACTCTTAAATCCCTTCTGCGCATACCTTTATTTATATTCCTGGTCCAAAGTACACACTGTTTAGGCCCTCATGTGCAGGAGACGCCGAGCTTTACGGCCCACCGTTGTATAATCAGTGTTGCTGTGATTGGCTCCATAAGCTAACTGAGTAAACATTTACTGTATGTCTGTGCTGATATGGGAAATGCATTGTTTCCGTGTTTATCTTTGGTCATCTGTGACAGCTCGGGCATCCACCAGAATGAACCAGAGAGGCGGAGAAATAGATGTAATTTACTTTTGGTGGAATGCAGAATGGGAACTAAATTAAAATGAAAGCAGCAAAAACACTGATATTAAGGGGAAGAGGGTGAATATCAAGATAAACTGATGCGTTATCCAAATATGTGTTTATGTTTTGACATTTTCAGCCCCGTGAGCTATAAGGAATGAGATGGACTGTGAAGTTAAATGTCACTGTTTATTTAAAAGTATATTCCCTCAACACATTTTGTATCAACTCTGCACTTTCATTGTTTTCATTGTCTCGCCACCCGTGCGGCAGAAACAATTAAGTTATCTCATCTAATCTAAAGCATCTCTTCCTCGCTAATCCTTCCTCATTCCGCTCAGATCAACAGTCATCTTGATGACTCATTGTTAACATAACTGCAAGGCGGCAAATAAAAGATTGAATGACTTGATCACGCCTTGTGTTCACTGCGTGGCTGTCATCTCCCTTCCGTCACATATAAACACTGTCTGTCCGAGAAAACAGCAGCCGTGATGCAGCCTCAGTGAGGAAACCACACACCGTCCTCGTCCGTCTAATCTGGTCAACAGCAGACAGCTGGTCCTGGAAAATGACAGTCGATAAGATCAACATCAATAACATTGACTTAGTGAAGCCCCTTCCAGGAAAGGCCAATACCAGCCGCCAATAACAAAGCTTGTTGTCAGAGTATTGAAAATGTTTTCATGTTGGAGGCATTCAGCCCGTTCTCAACCAGAGTTGACTCTCTTTTGTACATTACGTGAAGGTTTTTAGCGTGTTAACGGTAGTTTTCAAGGGCAAGTCCAAGTCTAGCATGGAAGAAGACCGGTTCTATAAAGAACTAGAGGCTCTAAGATACGTCTACAGGATCGTAACATTGAGGAAAGTCCAATGTTTCTATTTTGGATAACACTGAGGATAATAAAACTATTTTTCAGTGAGTTTGTAGACACATCACACTGTGATAATTGAGCCCCGAATTTCTATAATTGTCAAAACTTTGATGCAGCCTATGTCGGACCACTGATTTAGATTAAAGGCCAGAGTTTTTTTTACTACGTTTCTCGCATGAATGTCACCTTTTATCAAAATTGCATTGTTCAGTTTTAGATCAAGTGTCGCAGCAGTCTGGTCAAAGGTCACGTCTCACGTCCACATCTTTGATTTATGGATGTTTTGGCATCAGCACATGTCTGTTTAACTTTTATCTTGTCATAAAGTCACCCCTTCAACCATGGATACATCCTGTGAGGACAATAAAGTTGGATAAGATTCTTTGTAGACAGATAAATCACTACAAAGGATCTGATCCAAAACCAAGTGAGAGGAAAAAAAAAAACCTGCGAAAGAGGAATTCTTCCCGTCACTCTATGATTTCCTAACCCACATACTTTCTTTTTGGTTCCTGACCTCCAGCTGGTTTGACATTAACCTGCCCTGCAGGAGTTTCAGCGTCACGATCTGATGGAGAGAACATATTGTTTGACAGGTTGATGTCAAACCTCCCTGTTCTGTCTTGTAAACGGCCTTATCTGTGAAAGGAATGTGCACAAAAAAAATGCTGGCGAGTTTCAGGAGCTCTCAATTAATCCTTGAACTTCAGAGATGTGTTGCAATCACATCAGTGTCACCACACAGGTTATAAGATTTCTAGGTCACACAGTCACGTGGGAGTCATAAAAAACATATGGTTCATTTCCTGGTAAATACTTTTCACGTGCAGGTTTGTCCCACTGCAAAGGTTCATGTAGAATGAACTGGAGCACGTGAAAATGGAAAATAGATATTATCTCTGGGCTGACACCGCCTGAACACAACGATATTGTTTATTTTTGGACCCAGTTGAACAGGTGTGGCGATGAAAGTTGGTTCATGTTAATTTTGGCAAGTCAAAGTTTCGGTGTGACAGCGCCTCTTATTGTTTAAAGGTGCACTCCCTGTCCTCTATGATGAAATCAGTAACATGCAAACTGGCTGAGCTTATAATATTCTTTTTTGACATTGTGAAAAAACAATCTTAAATCCTTTTGTAAGACCTTAAGTTGAGGCAGCCCAGTCGCCAAGTTGAAAAGTCCCTGCAAACTACAGGTATGTTCAAAATATGTATGTTTCATTTGCACAAAAAGGGGTTGTGTTATGATCACAATACATGCAGTTTGAATCTGCGTTTCAACATTTGTAAGGGTGAAACAACTGGATGTTTTTAAGGAGAGGAGACATTATCAAAATTTGGCAATTTCCGATCACGTTTCTAGACGTTTGATTCTGCCCAATGACGTCTCGTAAACGGAGCGACACCTGCGAGCCAGTTCAGGCAGGCAACTCGAGCCGCACTGACAAACTGCATAAAAATAATAACTTGACGAGCCAGAGGATTTGTTACACAGAACAATTTGGAAAGGCGCCACCAGAAACTGTTTTGGAAAAGAACAGGCTCTTCATTTTTTGAGCTCCAGCTGTGTTTTTGAACAAAGCCTTGGGACATTTCCAGACGCTTTTGTGGCAACCAAAATAGGTATTTTCAGCCAATCCGTGATGTTTTCTTCAGCCCAACAAAGTGTTTTTTGTGCCTAAATCTAACCCAGTAAAACCTAAAGAAGTGTGTAAGGAAGCGCCAAGTTTAAACTAATCTGTGGTTTTGCAGAAACGTACTTGGCAAACATTTATTCTTGCGATTAGGTTGGTTGAGGATTGTAGCTCAGAAACAAATGTTGTTGTTGAAGTAGGACTTTTGCAAATCACTTTTAGTAAACGATATAGACCACTATCAAAAAATAAACTTCTGTGAATGCTGGCAGTTACGCTGACTTTCCATTTAAAGACATCACAGACTGAGCTCGACACTCGGCTCCATACTGTCAGACTTCACTCGGTTTTCCTCATCCCAGGCTGCGTGATGTTGGCAGCACATCCATCAGCTTTGGCTGCAGATGTTAAGCTGTTAAGCTTCAGCTTGAGTTACTGCACCTTCCGAGTGGTGGAGTTAATGAGAAAATGTGCATCATAATCATCAAGGTATTGCCTTCAATGTGCATTATAACAGTTGCATGGAGATGATAAGCCCGTTCTGTATTAGATTGAGACTGATAGCATGTAACAAAGCACCTGTGTAACGTGAAACATGGGGCCTTAAACTTCGGGCTGAGACGATAATGAAGTTTAGCTGAAGTTAAAAAAAAATGACAGTTGAAGAAGTCGGCGGATGTTGAGTCATTATAGTTCTTCACTGATTTAGCACTGAACTTCTGCGACACTGTCAAAATCGATGCATCATAATCGAAACCAGAGACATTGTGATTAATTCAGACTCCTTGTCAAAGCCTGGTGCCTTCATTACCCACGATGCAACATGAGTGCCAGGAGTTGGATCAGAGGTTTGGTTGTGTTTTGATAATAGCAGCTAACACAGCCTCGAGCAGAGATCAGAGGCTACAGAAGCCTGGTCAGGTCATTTCTTTCAAGCTCCACACCAACAGATTTTATTTTCATTTACCGACTTCAGCAACAACAGACGCTGACTCAGGACGCAGCTTATCAGGTTTCACATCTTCCTCTGAAACCACAAACAGATTCAGACTATAGGCCTACGACTTCTTTCACATTTGCAGCAGCACTCCTCGAGACCTGTAGACGGAGTTCTACGTGTAAAATTCCCACTCGCAAATATTTCACACTGATTTTCAAGTGTTAGATTTCAGCACATAAGCGCAAATCCACCCAGAACTAATTAAGATAAAATAAAAGGCAATATACCGAGTGTAACTTAACTCCTGTAAGTTAGACTGTGCTCTGAACCCGGTGTTGTGTTGTGTGGTCCATAACAACTCTCTGGATCCATAGTGTGACGTGGTCGTCCTGCAGTAAAACACCAACCAGGCTTTCAAAGAAACAATAAATGGCTCTATCAATGATTAAGCTATCTCCATCATACGCCGTGAATGATGTCATTGCTGTGTCTGATATTTACAGAGCAGTCAATAATTGTTAAAAAATAAGCCCTTTCATTGATATACGATGGCAGCAGTGCGGCGACTGCTCTCTGTACGACATTTCAATCTGGCGGCAGACTTGTTTCATTGATGAGAGTCCTTTCACCTGGTTTAATGATGGTCAGCGTTTAACATGCTACGTATAAAACATCGGCAGACGCTCTACATGTTTATGTGCTTGGTAACAATTTCCCATCAACCTCTGGCGGTATTTAAACACACAGTTTTTTGGATACGGCCTGCCAACACCACACGATCAACTTCATTTCATTTCTGCTGCTTAAAGAACAAATTTTTCCTCACTTTTAAGAAAATAAGCTGCTTCACTCTGTCGGAATAGGAAGTGACAAGTCGAAGCCCGATGGCGAAATACGAAATGTAACTTCCTAATCGCACTGTCAAATCATTTAATTAGAGCAGAAATATCCCGACGTGAGCCAAGCATGGAAGTGACAATGAGTTAACTTCAGCTGTTGTGTTCAAAGTTACACATCACATGAGACTGGAGGAGGTGACAATTAGTTTTGTAATTATTATCCTGAAATATTTGCTTATTCCCTTAAGATTTACCGTAATAAATTCTGCCATGAATGTGATGCTGGACATTTGACAGCGAGGCGACGGTGCAACACAAAATTAAGACTTTGATTGCCCATTTGAGGACAAACACTAGAAAAACACTTCCTTCTTATTCTGATGCCAACAGAAAATGTAAAAATTAACTTCTGACCGGTTTTCCATTTGAGATTTAATTGAACCACTCAGACGAGGAGCGATCATGCACCCAGCTACCGACAGCCAATTTTCCATTTTTTAACCAATTTCAGTCGGAGCAGCTGTCTTGTAATTGTTACAGACCTTAGTCACAGCACATATTTTCATTTGTCATTACAAGAAAAGATCAGGTGTAGCTAATTGGTGCATCGATGTCACAAGTGTTTTTCAAACTGTCAATAGCCCATTGTCATTTGTTTGCAGTTGCAGTTGCACGAGGAAATTTATTTTTTGTACTTCCTTGCATTTGTCTCGGGAGACAGGTGTAACGTTTGCTACCTCTAAATTCCATTTCGGTGTTTCGGAGCCACGGTTCTATTGTTACACATGCCGGCTCATGATTAGGGTTGCACATAATTGGAACAGAGCCATTGTTGATTTAATCTGTTGTACCTGAGCGTTTCCTGCCATGACGAGACAAAATATCCACTGAGAGAAAGCTCTATTACGTGGGGACTCATGGGGAGCCACAGATTTTGTTTTCAACTTAAGGTGTTTTTTTTTTAGGAATTTGTATAAATCTACTTACGGAAGCAGTTCCATGAATACAAATGAGAGCAAAGTCAGAGTCTTGTATGAAGCCGATTACAGCATTTTCAAAGCTTCAAAAGAAAAAGGATTTGGTGTCATGTGATCTGTGCTGATACAACACTGATATATAGTATAATGTAATATTATAATTTCAGACGGCTCTGATGGAGCTCTGGATTTATCATCAGGGGAATAGTTATTTATTACTTGAATATGTAGAAGCGTTTAATACACACATTTTTAAGACGTCATGCCTTTTGTATCAGAAGGCATGTTAACGTGAAGAGTCACGTTATATTATATTATTAAAAAATCCTGGTTCAGTCACACGAAGGGGGGCTGACACACACTTCCCTCGGGACAGAATGACGCTTTAAAGCGCTCAACTCAAGCCTTTAAAGAATGAAGTTGCAACGTATATAAAAGAAGCAAAAGTCTGAAATAATTGACGGCGTTCAAATTAAATAACTTTAAAAAGATCTAAAAACAGCAGCAATGACTTCAGGATACAAACAAACCCCAGAGAAACCACACGAGCCTTGGGCTTAACTTCTGATCGCTCTCATTAAAACCTGCATCTCAAAATGACTTTACTTTACCGAGAGCGAGTTAAGCATCTGCACCTCGACGTGGAGCTCCAGACGTTATCAGCTCTGACTAACAGCTGCTGACACCTGCCTGAAATCACCTCGTTCACTGCTGGAGCTTCACAGGTGCCACCGACTAAGCAGGCCGATATCCAGAGGAGTCTGGTGTTATTATCATTATCGACAAAACCACCACTGATCCTATCAACAAGTATTACCTGTGTAGCAGAAGAAAAAAGCTTATGCCTCCATGTCAGTCCAAAACTCTGGGTCCCATTTATTGTAATCGGCAAGCCAGTGTTATGTTTATTTCAGAAGTTTATTGCACAACAATATAGTTTTATGACACAGACACATAAGCTATAAATGGCTTCGGCTGCACAGGAAACACTTGATAGTGGATGTTTGTTGTTGGTTTTGGCCTTTTCAGGGAATTAGCTGATAAAAAGAGTCTACACAGGGCAACTGTGAGCATGCTCTCCGTGCCGATGGCATTTACATCACATTTACCTTTTTTTTTATTATGAATAACTGCGTAACAACATGACTTATGTTAGAGTATATGTTTATTACCTGATGCACGACAGGCTGCAACAACTCTCTCGGGACACTAAGCAAAAAAACTTGAACTACTGTCTGCTGAAAATAAAAGACGAAGAAACCCAGCTTCATGTTTTTGGATTTTTTTGTTTTTTTCATCCTGAACTGTGACTCCCAAAACCGAGGTGCGTACCGAGCCGTGACAGCCTCTCCAGGAGATTAATAACTAATCTGTGCTCGGTGTGCACGCCAAGCCGGAAAACACTTGGTATCGGGTATCAATAAATGGTTGAAATCATTGTTTGAAACTCTCTTTGCACTTGCTGGGAAGGTAACAACTGTTCACGGGTCGTTTTGGCTTGAACACCAAAACCCTCATCAGCAAATAGACGAAACTGTAAAGATGATACTCACACAAAGTCGGGCTGGGCCGTCAGCCAACAGGTAAGATAACTGTGTAATAAACACTCACCTTTACAGAGCCCGGGAGGTGACATGGATGTGTGAAATAGTTGTGTGGTTATGAGAAGTATCACATTCGCTTCTGATCAGCTGTGGAGACATTTCTTATAATTCAGGTATGATGTAATGTTTTCCTCGCTGATGACATGTTTGATTTCACCCACCAGCAGTCCAGCTTATCTCGACTTTAACATTATCAGTCACTTTCTCCTGAATGTTTATTTTGCTTTTTTTTTTCCGTCTCCGCCTGTTAAATCAACCAGTGAATCTGATTTCACACTCTGTCTCTGAGAAGCATCTTTCAGAAATAAACATTAAACTCTGAGTCTGTTGCTCCCAAAACATTTTGACACGACGCTTTAAAATGACAAAAACAAACAATGTAACTCTGATTGCTCATCACTGTTATTGTATCTAAGCCTCACGTCTGGAAGATTGATGAACAGTTCTTACTCTCAGAGTCTTTGTGACAGATTTACGGGCCACTGAAGACTGAAGACTGATGAATTGGCCTTTATTCAGATTCTGGTATCTCAGTTTCTACACCGTTATTTCAAAACCCTCCTAATGTTTGTTCACTTGAGTCGCATCATCATCCGCAAAAGAACAATCACTGTGATCAGAGATGAAAGTTTTAAAATCCAACAAATTCCAACTGCAACAAACTCAAAAAGGATCATTTTTTTCTATATAAAGAGCCAAAACAAGCTTGAAACACACATGAGAGAGAGAAAAAAAAAAAAAAAAGTATTTGGACTCACCTCAAGACGGGCAGCAGCTTCAACTCGTCTGTCGGTTTGACTTTTCACAACCGCTTTAACCTGTACTGTGGTTTCAGAGAACGAGAAGTGACTCAACACTGGCTGAGTAAGCCTGTGGCATGTGTGTGTGTGTGTGTGTGTGTTGCAATGCTCAAGTACGTGGAAAGCGTCAGGGGAAGGTATTTATTTTTGCCTCCGGAAGCCTTTTTTTTTTGCACTGTGGCCAAACAGACAGAGTTGTTTTTACTGGTTAAGATTTTAGATCCATTTCTTCCTTGAACCCGATAAATGAGCCCGTAGATGTTTACAAAATCAACAGCGACGTGTCTGACAGCTGCTGTTAAATGAATTAAAGATGGTGGAGATTATTTGTGGGCGGAAAGACAGGAGAAAGGAAAATAACTGCACATAGAGTCGATAAGCGTTTATCATTTCTAGCACTCTGTAGCATCAGTAACTGTCCAGCTAGCCTCCTTTTTTTAAAAATGAGATTTGAAGATTTGCTGAATGTGGAAAATTCTCCAGATGGCTTTATCTTCTGGAACGGCTCGCCCGTACGCAGAGAGTCAGGTACCGTTTGAATCCTGTGTCGCAAGCCCTGAAATATGAATGAATATATCCGCGCTGTGCCAGGCGAGCATGAGAACGAGAGGATTTTTGCAGAGATCTGAGTGCGCACAGCTGCCAACGAGTTCGTCTGAGCTGGCAGAGTGCAGCGTAATCTGCTGAGAATGTGGAGGTTGCTTTTGTCTCTGCAAATCTGCACATATCTGTCGTTTGCTGTTTGTCTTTAAACCCGTCTCCACTCTGTTTTACACCACTACAGGACTCTGGTGAACTGAGCTTTTGCTTTTACAGCTCTGAGCCTGTTTAATAATGCTACAGGTCAAACCATGAATCTGTTCAGGGTTGTGGCAAAGTTTGTTCCCCCCATCAATTTGATTCCCCTCGCCTTAACCTGAGCCCTGATATATCCCTAAACCTTGTAGTCATTTTAATGCTCAACCTCACCTCAATTAGTATTTGAAGGGTGGTGTCGTATTATCTGAGGTTGGACCAGAATCTGAAACGAGGGAGGCTGGTTGCAGTTTGCAAACCGTGTATCCTCAGTGTGATTTTCACTTTGGTTACCGAAAAGACTTCCATCCAGTGATGGAGAGTCAGATTTCACCAAGGACGTTTCTGGCCATTATTAGTTTTCATTCAAAGACTTGTGTCAGCAGGAGGTGATGGTGCGCAGTATGAGGTCGGTGTGATCAAAGCTGCGAAAGTTCCCATCCCGTCACGGCTGAATTTAACCGATACAGGTGTAAATACCAGAGCGCTTTGAGTTATCGCAGGAAAATGACGTCATCAGTTTTCATTCTGTTGATGATTACAGCAGTTCCTTGGCTGAGAAAGTTTTAACCTGGTGATCACACCGAAGATCTGATCGTGAAAAGTATGTTCTCAGTGAGGGAGCGACTGTCGCAGTTTGCTTTAAAAAGATCTGCGTTTGGGTTTATCGACACTGATGAAGGCTCTCGGTCGTCTTGCTCTAGCAATCCACACGAAGGCAAGAGGTGAAACGTCTTCAAGGAACTGAAACATGTCCAGTTGCCTACGATACAACACGTACGACTGGTGAGTGCATATTTGATTTTGTTGGCTAGGAAGGAAAGCAGCTCAAGTTCCCTCTTGATAGATGAAATATAATAACGAGTCCCATCACTCAATATTTAAAATCCTTCCTTGATATAAGCAGGTACCAGGCAACAGACGATGAAACACTGACACTGACACGGTATCGTCGGGCGGATTGGCGGCTCTATTACACTCTGTGCTGTGACACTGAAATGAATAATTCCAATCAAAATCGTCCACGAGACGAATATCTCAACAAACACGGCCAATTAAAACCCAAACGGTCTCCACTGGTAGAAACTGCTGGGAAAAAAAAACGATAATTGAGAAAATATTGGCTGAAAAACACAATGTGAATAGTTTTGTCACGCTCAGATTAACATTTAACTGTCTTCACTCCTCATTGTGCCGAGAGACACGACATCTGGAAACAATTAGAATGGAATATGGTTTGATTTATTTTCCTGGCACGGGTTGAGAATTTCGTTTTTCTGGCCGCGTTCCCGCCGCCGCGAACGGCGAGAAGATTGACATGTGACACGACTCTGTTGGATGTGTGTGTGTGTGTGTGTGTGTGTGTGTGTTCCTGATAACTGCAGACAAAATGGATGTGCCAAACCAATTGAAAAGAAAAGAGGATTTATATTTACAGTGGCTCCTTGTGCTACTGTATGCTCAATTCCAGCCAGAATATATGAATAGGGGATTTAGAGGTAAACAGAGAGCTTGCAGAGTCAGATAGAGACTCCCACTCAGGGTCCTCGACAGCAGCACCTCTCTGTTCTTGAGTAGAAACTTCAGGAATTGATTGACTTGTTGTGCAACCCTATCGGATCTCAAGAATCGTCAAACTGAATTAGATAAAGGCTGATTTTTAAAAAAGGCGTCTGACGATAGAAGGGCTAAACATTTAGCACATGCACGGCCTTCTTTAAGTGTGTTAGCATGCCAATTACCATCTGCTAATTGCGAAGTAGAGTTGAGTCTGATCGCAGTTGCATTAGACCGAAGTTATTTAATCACAGACCAGCAGCTGTTGACAAAAACCTGCTAATGGTGTCGGACAGCATTTCTCTCAAAACCGCCACGGTGGCGCTAATGGCAACATTCAGATCATCAAAGTCATTAGATCATCATCGGAGAACCATTACCGTCCGTATAAAACGTTCTCCCAATCCATCCAATCGTTGTTCTCAGGATGAGTGGAGCGTTGACCTGCTGGGGGAGCTGCAGGAGAAGAGAGGGGATCACCCGCGTCAGAAGGATTCAGCAGTGGTGGATCGACGACGGCGTTAACGGTCTGACATCATCGCGTCGCTTATCTAATCACACGGAAAAGTACTTGCACGGGTTAAAATGATTTCTTTTTGCTCAGTCATTGCTGTTGGTTGACTCATCTTTTTTTTACACTGTCATGCCTTCAGTTCTGTGTTGCTCACTGAGTCTGTGCTTAGTCACAGGTTTCCTTCAGCTTTTCATGAGTCATGACTGTCTGGAAGTCTGGACCAAGTCAGTCAGATTCGTCAACAACATGTTTTTGTTTTTTTTTCCCCCTTCTGGTTATTATTTAGTGTGGTTTGAAAAAAAAAACTCATTCATTTGTCAAACAAGGACTTTGTTTCAGTGTATTTCGCTGCCTTTTTTAAAGGAACAGTACAACATTTATGTACTTTCTGACATTAAAATGGATCGATGTACCAATCATGTCTGTGTGATGAGTTGTGGAACTAGCTTAGCTCAGTTTGTTGAAGCATAAGACATGTATGTATGTAACACACGTGATAAAAAATGGCCTCTCACCATCCTGCTGAAGATAGTACGCTATAATCTAAACTAAAGAGAATACTCATAATTCCTTTTTCCAATCATTTGATTCATGAATTATCTAATTTCACATATTATCTGATCTTTTTGTGCACAGAAATCATAATACAGTGTGAGGCTATCCGAGCGAGCTTCACCTCATATCCAGAAAGTTTTTTCCTGCCACAGGAGGACAATAACAAGGTCCAACAAATGGTTAAACCTGAGTGCTGTGCTGGTTTCACCTCCTCCTCAGTGTCTCAGAGATGAAGGAGCTCATCTTTGACACAGACAGCCAGAGGAGATGGTGAGGAGCGTTAAGTACCTCTGCTTCATCCGAGACAATGAACCGAGCTCCATCGGCACCACAGACGTCCATAAAACACGGCCGACAGAGGCTTCTGCCGTCCGCAAACTTAAAGGCTCTCTCAGCCTTCAACCCATTCTTCAGCCTCCTTCCCTCCGGCGGCAGATGCAGACAACAAATCTTTTTTTAAAAAAAAGAGGCCTTGAGAGGAATCTCGTGTTCTCGGCTATAAGGGGCTTTGAAAAGGCTGCGCACACTGTGGTGTGTGTAAATGTTTGCTCGCTTCTTGTTTACGTACCATGTTCTGGATGTCGCTTCTGTGCACAGACACGTTTTAATGAATATCATCTATTCGTATTGATTTGAGCACTTCTGTATCCTCGGTGGCTCCAGTTTGCAGTCACAGGTGTAATCATCACCTCATGTCTTTCCTTCAGACATAGTGCGGACGTGCACGATATTTATACTCTTTTGTGGATCTCGTTTGCTGTAGCTGTTGGTAAAGACATTAAAGAGTGGAAGTGTTTTAAAAGACGTTGAGACACGGGTGTGAAAATTCAACCTCCTTGATTATGCATGTGATCAGCTCCCTAAATAGACCTCAGTACTTAATTTGGCGCCAGTTGAGTTCATCAGAAAATGAAGAGGGATGGCAGCAGCCTCGCTAAATACTCCTCAGCTGGATTAAATAGATATTTCAGCTCTGAAACATTCATCACTCCAAACGCGCTGGTTTTCCTTTTCAAGTCCGATCAGTCTACTGGCTACTTCTACATCATCTCTAATTTTTGGAGCAGACAGGATTTACACCCGTGTCGTCTCGGTGCTTGTGCTCTTGCTGGATCCGGACTTTTAAAAGGCATTTGATGGTGAAGGAGGAGGCTGCAACAGAATGGGAAGCAGCCAAATATTCAGGACTCATGGTGCATGTGATATGATGCCGATGTCAGTGGATTTTAAATACCGAATAGTCTGTAAATCCTTTTAAATATTCTGGTCAATGAACCAGACATTGGCCAGCAGATGGTGATGAAACATGCTCATCTTGACAGGAACCCCCAAACTGAGTGTCAGCCATTTTGTGTTGTGTGCAGATCTCCTGCATGCACCTTCTTGTCATTCAAACAATGTGCACGGCAGATCTCTCTATAAAAGGAGGAGACTGATTGAAACCAGCTCAGTAAACATACGATGAAAAAGTTCTCTTTTATTAACGTCACACTGAGAAACATCGAACCTTTAATACGCCCTGAATCATGTCTGTGGTACAAGAACTCCCCTTGATGTGTACATTAATTTGAAAAGAAGAGAAATACACCCTTTAAAACATTTCAACATGTCAAACGCCCTTAAATTAAATAGATTTAAAGGAATAGTTCACACAAAAGAATGAAAAATCAGTTAATATCTCAGCTCCGTGCTGATGGAGGAAAGTCAGGTGAAGTTTCATAGTCCATAAAACATTTCTGGAGTTTCACAGCAAAACAGCGCTGCTGCATTCTGCTAAACAACTGAAGCAGCCGGAGACCAGATATTTAAAATCTTCACTGTAGCTGCTGAGCTAAAAGCGTTAGCATGCATGACGTCTGAAGAGGGTGCAGGAGCTCAAAGACATCTTTTCAAATCAATTCTTCAACTCAGATAATGCAGGAAGAAGCTGACTGGATCCATTTCATGTTATTTTATTTGGTTATATTCTAAAACAGGCCAAGGAAGCAGAACACTGTGATGCTGTTTTGCTCCAGAATTTTTTTGTAGACTCTGAAACTTCTCCTGATTCCATCAGCATGGAGGTGAATTTAAAAAAAATCATCACTGTTCCTTTAAAGTGTACTGTGGTAATTATTGGTGTTATTCGTGTTGACATTTTGGTCATAATACAACATATTTTTCACCCCTTCTTGAGTTCAGAATTCAAATATGTAATGAGTTTACCTGAGGTGTTGATTTAGTAATTTAGTAAATAATTATTTTTTTTTCAAGGGGTGAAACTCAAAATTGACAAAATACAATTACAGCTACACCTTAATTTGTACATTTGATTGGTTTTACCCTTTAATAAAAGGCTTAACTTGCATCATGATAGCCTTTAAAATACTTTAATCCAATTATCCTCTTAAAATCCCATTAAAATATCAATTTCATTATTACTGATGGGTAAATTAATCATCATCATGTCAAATAAACACAATAAATCCTTTCTTTATACTTATATTTTATTAATTTTCACCGCACATGTTCAGGGAAACACATGTCAATATGGATTTGTTACATGAATATCTATTGCACTATAGATATCTGTTCTTTTAAAAATACATGTTATGAGATGGCATTAGACTGGCATGGCACCAATATAAATCTCTCTCTTTTTTTCTTTTTTTTTTAATTAATAGTAGAGTTTGGCATGTTACTTTTTAAAATTAGATATATCAAGACACATAATCGTGGGCACACATCATGTACAGAACTTGAAACACTCAAAACCCCAGAGCAAACACAACGGCGACCCGCTTCGCTCGACATCGATTTCGTTTACAGCAGATAGCGTGATCCACTAAAAAAAAAAAAAAAAAAAAAATGGTTTCCTGAAGGCAAATCAAGAGCTTGCTTTGATGGAGATTAGCTTCTATCTGGCCTGGACTGGCTGACGTTGACGGATGTTTGAGTGAGCGATAACTGGATTTTTGGATAAAGCGTGAATATCCATATCAAAGCAAGGACTTGAACACAGAGGAGATGATGTTTGAAGAGACGCCGAGTGTTGGTAAATGCTATAAATCTAAATTCCACGCATTAGTCCGGGGGGGGAAACGTGTGGATATTGAAGCCTTGTTGAGTTGAAGAGGTCGACAGGGTGGTGCTGAATGATGAAGGTCTGATTCAAGCTGTCTGAGGACCACCGCTCCTCGTGGAGAGGGGGAAATACAATCACCTCTGCACAGCATCAACCAGTCTGACCTTTACCAAGCTGTTATATGAGGTCGGCGCTCCCGGTGACAAAACAAACGCTGTGTCCCAAATCCACACTACAACACAGATCTGCTCTGTGTGCAACGACAGCAATGCAGTAACTCAAATCACCGGCGTGCAGGCTGGAGTGTAGAGCTGATATCTGGCAGCTGTTAACAGCTGAGGCAAGCAAAACCTTTTGCAAAATTGATTAAATAACAGACTTAAAGATAAAATAGAATAACTGATGTTGTTGTTGTTGAGAGAAATATTTCTCCTTGGTGGTTTCTGGCACATTCTTGAAAGACTTGATCTGCGTCGCGTTGGGCAAAAGATGCTTTGGCACATTGTACAAACGGTCAAGGACAGTTCGTGTTGATGTTAGACTGTCAGAAGTTCTGTGAGTCAAGGACATAATGAATCTAAAAAGTTCAAGAGAATGTCTACTCTTCCTTTCTTTTATATGTTTTCCTCCTCTTTCACTGTGAATTTCTGACGGCTGTATTTACCACTAACAAGGAGTTTTTATCCAAACATTTCACCTACAGCTCCACAGCAACTACAAATACTGTTTGCTGCAGCAAATGTAACACTTTTTGAACACAATCATTATATATATATATCAAAAACTTCTTGATATACTGATTATGATTGCATAATTAAAGCTGCTACAAGGAGCTTCCATTTATCGTTGATTCTGGCGCCTCCTGTGGACAAAATTGAATCTTTAAACTTTGTTTTAGTGCAGGCAACAGAGTTTGTTGCCTCTGTTCATCCTCATCAAATAGATCTTCAGCTTATTTTACAACTGTAGTAACTTCACAGAAATAGCCACTCTTCTTGCTGAGGGTCTAGTTTGCTTATGCAGGTCATGAAGCATAACCACGTTCGAATAAAGATTTTAATAATTTGATTTTCGCGATACCTTTACTAAGCTGACGGTTTCAGTAACTTTGAAGTTTGCATACTTTATCAATGGAGCATCTATCCTTTAAGTCTGCTTACCATTTACTTGCAGCGGTACCATTGTCACGCTAACTTCTGTCTTTGCTACTCAGAAGAAGTCATCATACTTTTTTTTAGATGAAACTTTTACCAATGCTGTCATTTGTCACTGCAAGTATACAGTTTGGACTTGGGACACAGCGACAGAGCCTATGATACAAGCTTCGTTTGCCTAATTAGCATTGGCCTCTCCTCTCCGTGATAACAGGTTGATGAGTCAATTCACGACAGTCACAGAGCAGTTATGGATCCAGTATAAAGGAGGTCACAGGAAATGTCTCGAGTACATCTGAGCATGTTGAGTTAGTTCCCTGCCAAAAGTCTCTGGCAGCGTGTACTTTGTTAATGGCCGTTACTAAGTGTTTACCAACACTTTGCTGGCGGCTGGTGTTAATTCCCACTCTGGTGGCGACGCGGAGACACAAAGACGATTAGTATGCGTGTCAGGTTTTTGTGTTGTGAGTCGAGTTGTTGTTTGGATGTTGCACACGTCCTCAGAATCTGTCAGGGAGGTATTATTTTTGCGAGGTAAGGAGCGAGGGATATAGCAGATGACCGTAAGAAGAAGCAGCAGCAGGGCGGATGAAGTGGCTCAACGCAGCTTTGTTATTTTTTTTTTTTGTTGTTGTGGCACAGTCAGTTGCCCGCGTCAGTGCAGTGCAGAGAGCAAGAAGATCCCCGAGCAGCAACCCACAACCGAGCCGAGTGAGAAACGCGACATCGCTTCACAGCCGAGGACATGCCGCTCGTATCCCTGATGGTGTAAAATAAATTCTTTAATAAGCCGCATGACGAGCCGGCTCTATTGTCTAATTGGCTATTAATGACATTTCTGCCACAGCGGAAGGCTCGGCACGGCTAGATTTATGTAACATTACTGAATGATAATTCGCAAAGCTCTGGAGAACATGCTAATCCGCTGCATAATTCATCGGCGCACAAGCATACTACTTCTTCAGTCAGCTGATCAGTATTCATAAGGTTTGGTCTTTAGTTTCTGGCACTTCAGTGCTGTTGAACTTCAGCTACATTCCCACCTTGTAGCTCTTTAACATTCGGCCTTAATCGTACTCTTGATACATTTCGTGTGATCAGAAGAGAGGTTAAAGAAATCCTATCGCCGCCGCTGGTTGTGGTTGCCGCTGTACGTCAGTGAAGCGTCTTGGTGGAAATCTGTCAAGCCTTTTTGTTTCACAGCATTAAGATACAAGTAAAATAAACGACTATTTTCTTGTCTGGTTGCACTGTTCCTGGGGGAAAGAGGCGAAGCAGTCAATGTTTACATATCATGTTATAACTATGGCATAAAAACCCAAACGACTGAGACAAACATTCACATACGTAGGCAGCAATGGTAGAAATCAGCATCTGCAGAGCAATAAAAATACTGAACGAACTTCACGGATCTAAGTACAAGCCTTTTTTTTTTTTTTTTCCTCCTAGCAAACTATAAAACACAAGCCCAATATGCAGTTCCATTTAGCTTCATCTGCCCTTTTATGATGATGTAATTATGTGTTTATTGAAATTGCTATAGCGTAACACCTTGTTCACATCTTTTACGCATTGTGTGGTTGACAAAAACTTGATGTCATTTGCAGCAGAATAGCCCCTCGTTTCACTGTCGGTTCTGTTTCCTAAAAAAAACAAAAAAAAAAACACCGATGGACACCTGGGGATTCGCACCGTTATCAAAAAAGGTCACTGCTGCTTCACATAGCTTCCAGGCCTCATCCCCCCCAACACCTCGTGGAAAACATCCAGAGTTGGTGACACTTAATTTTTACAGATCTGCATGTTTCACAGTCAGCAGGTGTTAATTTCCAAGCAACATATTTTTTAAACTACAACATTAACGCAATAGTAATTACCTCCAACGCAATTTATTGATACTATTCTGCTATCTTCCAACAAGCACTTTGTAAAGACGTTTCTGCTGATAATGTCACTTCAACTTCCAACTAGTTTCTGTCCAACTCCTGCTGGTCAGTAAATTACAGTCGACTTGCAGAAATTGGACAGAAACTAGTTTGAAATTAAAACGTCATGATCAGTAGAAGTTAAGCACAAACCCGCTGGAAGCGTCCTGGAAATGCGTTAAAGAAATTACCAGCCTTTTTTTAACCGGTAGGTAATTTCAAATACGGTGCTCGATAATTAACACCTACGTTACATGACGTTTGCAGACCTGTTAAATGAAGTGTTAGCCCAGAATTCAAACTTTCACACTGATTGATAGAGATGAATTTTGCCAAAGGGTTTGTTGGACGATTCTGAAGGCGCCCTGCTCCGTCCTGCTAATATTAAGAAACTATTTTCTAAAGGAGCTGTAGGCGATGTCGAGTCCTATAATCCTATAAAAGCGGCTGTTTTGATTCTGATGCTCCGGGGAGGAGGAACGAAGATGGCGTGCACAAAGGAAAAAAAAAAAACAACGGACAAAGCTGTGAACAAGGCGTAATAACGATGTCTGATACCATCTGATAAAAAGATGCAAGAATCTGCCTCGTCTGAGGAGGAGGTGCTGAGACACAGTGATGTTCGAGAAGGAGCTCTTGCCCATTCGCCTACTTCCTGTCAAAAAGCTGACACTTCCTCCCAGCGATGTTTGTTAGACTCAGCTGCACTAATTACAGCGCCGCGTCCAACCGAGTCTGCAGTATTCTGCCCTCGACTGCAAAATTGTGCTTAGGAGTTTATGTCCCAGAAGTGTTAAGGCTTTTTAAATCTCAATACCAGACATTTTTCTAAGTACTAATGAGCTATACCAATGGTGGTCGACGAGATGAATGTTTAGATGTATGAGCGGTATTAAAGGTTTATATATTCACAAATAAGCACAATCAAGTCAATTTCAAAATAAGTAGAGAAATGGTAAAAAGAATTGGCCTGGTATTGGTGTTTTTAGCCCCACTCATTAGATATGTTTATCTTCACGTGTCAGAGAGGAAAGGTTCGTAGAGCACCTCGTTATGGCTGAATAGATCGAACTTGCAAAAGACGCCAATTTATGGACTGTAACGCCTAGTCGCTTTAGTCTGTTAATGAGTGTCTCCTCCACTTCTGGCTTCATTAAGAAAGCTGCAGCTGCAGATCTGGTGCTTTATGCAAAAACTACAGAATTTAATCCTTCAATCAACATATGACGGCGTATTCGTGACTCTCTAAAAATCGATATAGAAAAAGGTGAGTTGTCACCGTTTAACCCGGCCATGTACTTCGATGCTCTGCGAACCTAACCTCCTAACAGCAGCTCCGTGTCTTTCCTGTCATTGGGAGCCAGTAAGGATGAGGGGTTAGCATTAGTATTAGCTGCAGTTAATGGAGCCACAGGGTAGCCACGGCGAGCAGGAGCGACGGCCCCAAGGTGGAGGCCAGAGAGGCGGCGGCTAGCAGCCTGCCGTTGTTCTTCAGCCTGAAGGAGATAACCTCCACCTTGAATCCGTCCTCGGTGGCCATGCAGCGGAAGACGCCTTCCCTCAGGGGCGTGTCGACAACCGGCCCCAGGACGCAGAAGTCCCCGGAGAAGAGGCAGGGGTAGTTCATGACGCAGTTATCTTTCTCCCAGCGGTAGGTGGCGTGGAAGGAGCGAACAGGGCAAGGCAGAAAGACGGTGGTGTTGGACTGCACAAAGACTTCTTTGGGGGAAGTTCGGCGCTGCTTCAGAGCTGTCGGGACAAAGTGATGATGAGTTTCATACCAAAAGTTGTCCCCTCAAATTGTAAATGTTGATTGTACCGGGCTTGAAACCAACTATTATTGTCAGTGTCGACTAATCTGTTGATTATTTATATTTTGATCAATGGATTAGTTGCTTGGTCTATTAAATATCAGAAAATGGTGAAACATCCATCAAGCCCAAGATGACGTCTTCAAATATTTGTTTTCTGTCATAGAGGAGCAAAGAAACCAGAACATATTCACATTTAAGAAGCTGGAATCAGAATTTGAAAAAAAGTACTTACAATTGGACGATTATCAAAATAACTGGCCTGAAGTAAGTTGCCAACTAATCTATTAATTGTTGCAGATACCAACTGAAACCTGATAACTCCACAGTCATCCAGCCCATATGAATCGCTTTGCTGCACTAAAAACCAAACTGTTTTGTAGATATCTGCCAAAACTAGATTACCAAGCTGGCAGAGCCGGCGCCTGCCTCAGGCCCCAGAACCTGAGGGACCCAAAGTCACCATTTTATCATATTTTGTGTCATTTGGTTTGCTGCTATTTGATTAGCTGCAATTTAATTTGAGAATATGGACCACAAAAGAACATTATCAACAGAAATGATGTGTTCTGCAGTATCTCCTCTCCTGTGCCAAGGTGTCAGGAGGGGCCTGCAGCTCAATTTTGGTTCAGGGTCTCCCGAGCAGCTTAATCCAACCATGATGATTGCAAGAGACAATAAAAAGTCACACTGAACCGATGCAATTTACCGGAATAACAGAATAACAACTTGGAACAGAAATCAAGACGCCTGCATCGGAAGTTTAAAGTTTCCTTCTAAAGAAGATGCCAAAGTGTCGACCTCGCTGTGACTGACGGGTAAACATCAGGATGGAGCTCTGACGGAGAGGTCATGGCAAGGACTATCTCAAAATGTCGTTCTGCTGAACCAAACCGTGTGGCAGCTGGTGTAACACCGGACACAGATGGTGCAAGAGTCTGACCAATTTATTATGTCTTTGCAGTTCAAGTGAAAAAATTCAAGGCGGTGATCTAAAAACACTTCACCTCAGTGTGCAGTGTTTTTCACTGAGTGTTGGTCTTTTGAAATGTTTCAACTCTGCATATTTTCTGTGTATCATCGACATCAAATGAGGGAAACCTCTGTGATTCCTCGAGGCTTAAACAAAGGTTTGAATTGAATACAAGAACAATGCATTTGCCTCTTCAAAGAGGTCTTGACCAGGTTGCTCAAGATAGTCCACAGATCTTGTGTAAACAGCATGCAACATCTACCGGGGTGAGGAATCCCTGCTCTGTTGCTCTTCCACAGATTTTTTCCTATTTTTCTTCCCTGTTACGGGGGTTTTCGAGGATGTCGTTCGCTGCACAGATTGTAAAGCCCATTCAGGCAATTGTGATTGTTATCTTCGGCTGTATAAATAAGACTAATTTGATTTAGTGAGCTCAGTTAGCTTGGTAGATCAAATTAGTAAGCGAGTAATTGCACGTTTCCTTCTGCATGGCGACACGGAAAGACAATAGTTCCTCCATGAAACAGCTCACAGCCAGGTTTGTGCATTACCCTGTAGTAAGCGGGCCGTGAGTTCTTGAGAGAAACATTGCTGTTGAGTTTTTTGACGGGAAAGCCATCCAAACCTCTGCAACTCACACCAAAACGATCTAGATCCAAGTCTGGGTTTTTGGATTTTGGGGTGTACTGTCCCTTTAAGAGCCAATATTTCTTCAAACCCTGAAGTGGAATGACTTTATGAAACTTTGCAATGTGCATTTCTTTTGCTAGTTATCAGTTAAAGATCATCTTTAGTATTATTTTCAGGGGGAAACAGATGGAAATTGCTCTTGTATCCACGAGCAGGACCGCTGACACCTCTGGAAATAAATACAGCGTTAAAATCCGATCCCTCACGGAGATATCCTTCCCTTTAGAGAGGAGTAATTGTCGTGATCATTCAGGGTTGTAACTGGGTTTTTGAGCTTTTAAACAGGGCAAAGAATAATGCAAGAAAAAAAAAAATCTCTCCCTGCGGGTTTTGGACTCTGTTCAATTATATGATAATCATCTTTTTACTGTAGCTGCTCAGAAAGGTTCCTATTTTGGTTTAATTAAGATGCAGCTGTGAGTGGGAGAGAGCAGATAAGGGCTCACCAGCAGCTTCCCCACAAACCGACGAGTTCGAATGGTCCAGATTCTGAGTGAGGGCCCTGTTGGAAAATAATAGAGATGAAAAAAAAAATAAAAAATTAGCGGCGTTAAGTAGTTTCACAAATGGCTCCACATCAAGCAACTGTTAACTCACAAATTAAAACATGCAGAGACAAATCACTCAACAATGTCGGGGAGGGGGGGAGGAGGAGAGGGGAGTCAGGGGCTTATTACAGCACATGATTGATTTTTATATTCTCTCTTAAAATTGGAAATGCACGAAATCCATTCAAGCCAAAGCAATTTAAAGGCTGAGTGAAACACATTATTAGTTCAGCGTGAATATTTTTTTTTGGGGGGGTGACGACGTCACGTTTCTCTTTGAACTGCAGTTTCATCACAGTTAAAGCGAGTTTCATCACCTCGGAGATGATGATTGTCGTTCCCAACATCCCAGTACAGACTCGCTTTAATTCTACTCTTCAGATCTGGCCTGGTGTAAAAAAAAAAAAAAACAACCAGGCGATACATGTAGCGCTGCAGCAGCGACCTCACATCCAATCATACCCAGTCGTGACGTTGTATCCGGGCGGGATGGGGATGCACTTCCTCCTGGCCCTGTCCCAGCCGCAGTATGGATCCCTGGAAAGGATGCACTCCCTGCAAGTGTCGCCATAGCGACTGCAGTCAGCCAGCGGCAGCCGCTGGACCTCCATCGCCGTGCCAACATACAGATGTCCCTGAGGAGGAGAAGGTGCAACAGCGAATATAAGAACAGCGGCAGTATTACAGGAATAAATCAGCCAGGGTCGTTCTATTATTCACGGCAGGTTTGTTGAAATAAAATAAATAATTACAAGCAGCGACTGTCTTCTTGTATTTTTGCGTTCTGTTTATGACAGAGGAGCCTCTTAAACAGCTTTCAGACCTACCCGCAGAGTAAACGTCTCAACTAAAACACAAAATGAGGATTTCTTTAAATGTCAAAGACAATCATCAGGAAGAAATGTCAACTTAAATATTTTTCAGCTTCTTTAATCTCCTCTTTTGTTTTCTTTTTTTTCTGTGTATAAAAAAATCCACCAGATTTAGTTTCATTGAACCATCTTAAAAGAACAGGTCCACCCTAAACTGAGAACTCAGTCATTATCTTCTCGCCCCCGGGCCGATGGAAAGTTGCATGAAGTTTCGTAAGTCCACAAAGTATTTCGGGAGCTTCAAAGCGAAACGGCGTTGCAGCGTTCTCCTAAACAACTGAAGCAGCTGGAGACTTGTTACGAGCTGTAGGGAGCCATTTTACAGAGTTCAGATTTAGCTCCCTACCAATGAATTCAGAACTAAGACTTAAAGTCCTCCTCCTTTCCCTTTTCGTGCCTCTCATTGAGACCTCTGTTACCTCGCAGCTACAATATGCTGCACAGCGACCGTGTGATTTATGGATCCGATATGTCTGCACTTCCCATCTCTGATGCATTATTAACGTTGAAGCGTGCAGCTTACATCACCCTCCACCACACCAGCTCTTACTCCTCATACCTTTTGGGAGTCGATGGCCATGTTTAGAACCGGGCCCTCGTTGTGGAACATGGAGTACTGAGATATGATGAAGACCCCCTCGCTGGTGTGAAGAACTTTGAGTACTTTGCCTTGTTCTGTAGGAAATAAAGGAGAAGACGGTGTGAATGGAGCGGAGCGTCCTCTCGACACTTCATGTGCACACATACAGGAAAAGACATGAAACATCCTCGGTGTCATATGTTAAAAATTTGCGCATTCGGCTGTTCTCTCCTTTTCCTGATACGCGGCCCTTGTTCTGCCGTCCAAAGCGCTCTTATAAATACATGGATTTGACTTGGACAGCTTCCACTCTTAAAAAGGAGGCTGGAGGGCTGACAGCAAAATGGCACGCTTGAGTTTCAGATTTATTTTTCTTTTTAACAGGCATTTGTGGAGGCAGAGCTCCTCTGGATAGAGAAACAGTCTAAGCGTCCTTGTTTAACCTCAATGGATGGATCCAAAATCACGGCACTGGCTACAATAATTCAGACGAGGAAATGTGTTTTACTCTGGCTGCTGATAGCGGCTGACGTTCAGCCGCTATCAGCAGCCAGAGTCAGGTGGCAGTTTATGTTTCTGTAAACCACTGATATGTTAAAGGTTGTATGTTGCAAAGGCTACGCAGTATTTTGGAGGTGGAGGGGACAAGGCGGATGAGTGCAAGGCCGACATTCGGATATTTTTAAGGAAGCCTGGGGACATTTCCAGGCATGTTTGTGGGGACTACACCCGGCGTTTTTGAGGACACCTGTGGTCATTTCCAGCCACGTTTGCACCGACCAAACCACGTCTCTTGAACAAGACCTCGGGACATTTCTACCCGTGTTTGCAGCAACCAAAGCTAGCTCTTTTGAATGAGAGCTTGGAAATTTCCAGGCATGTTTGTGGCGACCAAACCCGTATATTTTTCACCGGAATTGGAGTCATCTACAGCCGTGTTTGTGGTGACGGAAGCGGGTGTTTTTAAGGAAATCTCAGGACATTTCCAAGCTTTTTGTTGCACCTTGAAGAAACATACAGTTTGAAGCTATCTGTGATTTTGCAGGATCATCGTTGGCTGACATTCATTGCCGACTGTGTTGCCTTGAACACACTAAGTAATAGAAATCATGTAGCCTCACATTTTTGATTACGTTGCAATTATAGAACTTCTACTCTGAGTTTTGCTCCCGACTGAAACGAACGGAGCTCTCAATTCCCTGAAGCTTTTTCTTCTCGCCTCCAGCTGGAATCTTTTCATCAGACGAGGTTTGCCATGTTGACGTTCCGAAAGGACGAAAAAATCCAATTTCTCATTAATTCTCAACTCATTATGTTGAATCATTTCAACCCACGGGCTGTAACGCTGGATTGGAAGCCGAGTAAAACACCTGGCCTCAGAGCATCAGGGGCCTCAAAGGCTCCAGACCCACTGCATGTCAACTGGTTTGTGATAGTTTAATAATATATATTTGGGAATATGCACCACGAGAGCACAATATCAACTAACATGATTAAACTCTTTAGGTGGGTCACACTTAATTGTAGCCCCGTGTCAAAGTCTGGTCTCAAGACCTTCATTATTGCAGTTTTGTGCTTTGTGGGTTTTTTTTTTTAATCAAATTACGACCCAGCAAACCTCAGGCCAGGTAATTATCCTGCACAGAAGCACAGTGCAAGCAGCGTGTGGATGGAGAAATTTTGTCTTGTTCCTGCAACTAATTTGTTATTGCGTGGAGAAAAAAAAACGCTGTGGGAGAGCGTTTTCTACATCAATTAAATACCAGGATCTTGTTTTTAAAGAGGTAAAGGAGAAACCATCTTCACGAAGATCGTGTGATCAGGAAGGGCTGTAAGGTCTGCACTGCCGATAGACCGAGGGCAAGAAATAATAGTAATAGGAACAGAAATCAGCGCAGGGTGAAACCTCCCCAGAGCCCGTTCACGTCCAGATGGATGTTGTATAGAATATTGACAGACGGTAAAGTCTGACCGGAGCAGAGACGCACAAAGGCTCAAATCACAGTGGATCAATAAGTCCACCGGTCCCATCTGAGATGAATCTGGTCATTTATAGCCTACATTACATTATCCACAACACACTGAAGTTTTATGTTCAATTTCGAATCTGGAGACAAACAAAATTGGTTGCCAAACCTTTTTGTGCCTCGCTAGTTGGTATTTTTATACTGTATTTTATTAATACAGAAGCAAAACAGAAAAAGTCAAATGAACAAGCGTGAACAAAATGATCCTCACCACAAGCTGGAACAATAGCATAGCTTCTGTTAGCTCGCTGCAAAAATGCTCATGGGCGATGGTCACAGCCAGCCACGGATCGCCAGGCTATTTATTAGCCTGGAAGCTTTAGTCAAAACGCGGCTGAGAAAATTAATGAGGCTTTCCTCGTCGGTCATCGAATCAAACCCACCTCATATTAGATGAATTTGTGACGAACCGAGTCGCAGGGAAATGCGTCTGAGCGGGAGGTTGGCCAGACGCATCTGCCAGATGAGCTTGCAGATTCACCACTCCAACTTTAATTTGGTCCAAATGAAGTCTGTCTAATTAAATTGATTTCCCTGTTGTTTTACAAACAAAGCCGGTACGCCTTTGTTTCAGATCTGTCCTGTTGGTTTAAAGTGCTTTCTTGGATGCCAGCTGAAAATGGAGGAGGCATCACTCTCCCAGACTGTTCACACTCTCATGCTCTTTTAATATTATTACCCTCAGCCTTTGTGTGGCTGTAGAGATATTCATGAAGTGTTCCTCTGCTTAACTTAACCCAAACTCTCTGCCTCCAGACGACTGCTCCTTCCTTCACAAATAAAGACTCGACAGACTTAAAGGCTCCTCGCGGAAAGACATTCTAACTTTTCTCGCTTAGAGATTATTTTACCTTCCCCACTGTGAAAATGTGATTGGAGTGATACCTGCCTTATCTGACATCTTCATTTCCTGAATGTACCCTCCATGAGGCGCTTTTCTCATTTGTAATTAGGCAGGCAGGTTCCTTCGCCGTCGCTTCTTTCGTCCTCAAACTGTCTCATCTCCTTTTCATAAACTTCAAAATCT